>PVJI01020276.1:0-29350 GCA_004026765.1 Micronycteris hirsuta | reverse complement strand
AAAAAAAAAGAGAGAAGGCAGTATGAAACTTGGAGAATCAGAGTTTGTGGTGACCAGAAGGCCATTGAATAATTTTCAGATGTAAAAATCGATTGACAGTGTTAAAGGCATCATAGAAGTCCATCAACTTGAACAATGACCATTCATTGTATTTGGAATTAAAAGGTTATTGATGAAAAGAGTGAGAGACATTTCTGTAAAACATATGAAAAAGAAGCCACATTGCTGTTGGTAGAGAGTCAGGCATGAAATCACCGTGCAGCACTCTTGTAAGTTTGTAGATAAAGGGAAAAACAAAACAAACAAACAAAAAAAAAACCACTAAACTTAATAGAGTAACACAGAATCAAGGGAGAGTTCTGATATATTTGACAGTTTTTATTGTTTTCATTATTGTTAATGGTAGACTAAGTTTTGACAATACTTTGGGAAAGGGAATAAGAATGACAGTTATTTTTACATAACAAAATATATTTCTTCTACATCTTATGAATAGTTCAAGAGAATTCTAGTATTAATTGAATTTCTGACATGTTTAAACACATTATGATTTGTCATGTTTATAACAAATTAATGATGGACATAGTCCTTTGATATTTTTCCATCAAAGGGTATGGCTTATGCTGTTCTCCTTTTAATCTGAGTGAACTCTGGGAATTCTTTAACTAATCCATTATAGTAAAAGAGAAACCATGCTAGTTTATTAATCTAGGTCATAAAATACAGGAAGCTTCTACTTTTTTATTTCTTGGCATAGTCTATTCAGGAGCTTCTTTGTTGCCAAGTTTGAAGTTCAGCCACCCTAACATGATTACAGCTGGAGTGGGCAAGTGTAGCCACTGTGGAGAACTGACCTAGCTAAGCAGCACCTTGCAGGCATTTCAGCCAAAGTATCAGACATTTGACTAAAACTCTTATCAGCTCCCCAGGCTTATGAATAACAACTGTGCGTCTTAGTAACTGACATATGGAATAGAATCAACTAGATGAATCTTTTTTTTTTTAAGATTTTATTTATTTATTTTTAGAGAAAGGGGAAGGTGGGGAGACAGAGAGGGAGAGAAACAGCAATGTATGGTTGCTCCTTACATGGCCCTCACTGGGGACCTGGCCTGCAACCCAGGCATGTGCCCTGACTGGGAATCGAACCGGGACCCTTTGGTTCCCAGCCTGCACTCAATCCACTGAGCTACACCAGCCAGGGCTCAACAAGATGAATCTTGATCCACAACATCATGAAATATAATTGTTCTTGTTTTAAGCAGCTAATTTTTGGAGTAATTTATTATGTAGCAGTAAGTACCTGAAATGCTATTTTAAAAAATTATTCTATTTCACACTTTCACAAATGACTAGAATTAACTAATTTTATTTTTAAAATATGTAAAACAGCTACATAAAGTACGTCCCATTCATCTCTCAACTCTTTTTGGGCAAAGTATTCATCTTAACTTCTTTTTTATATGACGCTTGGGGGAAAACACAATGGAAACTTTGAAGATTTGATTTTGTTTCATTCAATAATGATACATGATGATACTATAAAAGGTTTCAAAAGCTAACCTTTACTATAATTAGATATGACACCAAAAGAAAAACAATCATGATAATAACATTAATGCTATTTTTAAAATCCATCTTCTACCATTTTAGGTAATGCTCCTTAATAAAGAACACTGAATATATATCACTGGGCATGGGTAAATATTATCCATTGTTGATAATGCATACTGCAAATAGACTAATAGAAAAGGATTGATAATTTAATGTTGCACAAAATCATAGCAAAACCTTATTACAGGTTCCAAATAATGCTTTTTACACAATGCTCAATTTGAAAAAAAAAATCTAGGTAAGATCTTTGATATTCAAAGTAGGTCATTTAGATATATTTTTTTCCTGTTGGAAATTGAAACCACTTAACAATGTAAATTATATAAAAAGCTCCATGGAGTCCATTTTCTTTCATTTTGCATGGTTTTCTACAGCAGTTGTTTTATGACTTAAATAAGTTGAGTGTGAGCATTTTCACTGCAGTAAATACAGGCACAAACCACAGGACATAGTGATGCAGTGCATGGAATACTCTCCTTTGAGTTGGTGTCATCTCTCATATCCTACAATGTGCTTGAACTCATACTGCTGCTGACATAAATTCTTTTAAGGAGAGCAGCAAAAACATAAGAGAGATAGAGTCATGAACAAAAACTTCAAAGTGCTTGCCCTTGGGAAACTCACATTCTAAATGAAAAATACATAACAAAATAAACAAATTATACTGTGTCAGATTGCAAGTACTAAGAATAAGAGAGCAGGAGAAGGGATACAGAGTTTATAGGTACTATTTTAGGTAGTTTCATTAGAGAAGATATCTCTGAAAAGTCCCTCCATCTGCAGAGCAGAATCAGAAAAGAGAGTATCATGTAGATATTTATACTAAAGATATTTCCTCCTAGGAGAACAGAATATGCAAAACATCTGGTAAGTGGGGAGGCCATATGTCACGGTCATGGAACATAAAGGTAGAGCCAATCAAAGGGAGATCTGAAAAACTGGCAAAGGTGAAGAGTAGGGGTGGGGTGGGTGAAGATTCTAGAGTACATAGAAGGTCATGGTAAAGACTGGAATTTATTCTCAGAAAGATGGGAAGTCACCTCATATTTTGAGCAAAGGAGTGACATTTTGTGTTTGGTTTTGAAGAGATCATGTTGGCTGTTATGTATATAATTAGATACATAATATGAAATTATATTGACTGTAAGTAACAAAGAAAAGTAAATCCAGAATTGCTCATGTTATGAATCATTATAAGAGAGTAAGACAAATTTGGCTCAAAGGTTCAACTTAATAGGTAGTTTTCAAGATATTTGCAAGGCAATTTATGGATCTAATTGTTCTCAATCTTGAGGTTTCATCATTATCATAAGCCCTGATGTCAAATATAAAAATTGGAATTTCTCATTAGGGAATTTTGAAAAGTTCTTGGGTGATCTTCCATTAGCCTCACTTTTACTTCCATTTATAGTCTAGCGTGTCTTTCAAGGTCTAAATTACTATTCATCTAGCTCTCATCCAGCTATGAGTAATTTCTAATAGACAGATCCCCAGTTAGCATCTGCATAGCAAAAAGCATGTGATGTACTAATTGAATGTCAATTAGCTTACATCATATCTCTTACAAAATTTCAAAACATGATTGTTACCATATTAAAGGTTCAGAGGAAGGAGGACAAATATTTTTCTTTCTGTACTGCTGGAGTTTTCATCACATAAAAGTTTAAAAGAAACTTATAAATAAAAAATGGAGTAAGGTGCTCTGTTTTGTGAGCTGTCAGAGAACACCATAGAGCACCAGATACATTTATTTTAGAGTGCAGGTTCAGGTGGTAGTGTACACAAGGAGCCGAACCACAGGCTCTCTTCTTTATTCATTTGTGACACTGTGCTATGCTTCAGTTCCAAAATAATTAGAATGAATTGTGGTTTCTTATTGGAAAATCTCTCAGCTGGCTTGCTTTAATCTCTCTTAGAGTTGGTTCACAAAGAAAACAACAGAGTGGCATCCAGGCTGACAATGGAACAGCAAATAAGTTGGGAGCAAAAATAAAGCAAGCAAATCTATAATAAAAAGGTAGAGATGCTTAGAATCAGATGAAATGCAAACTAAATGCAATTCACACAGTAGGTTGTACTCCCTATTAGAATTTCAAATCTGATAGGTCTTTAAAAAGATACTCTAAAAGGGGAAAGTATTATTAAGCCCAAGTATCTGCAAAAGTTTAAAAATTCTTAAAGAAAAAAGATGCCACGCAGACCTCAAAATATTCATTCATTTCCCTCAATGCTTTTGGTGAAGTGAATGCAAAATTCTACATTGTATATGAACAATCATATATTTCCCATTAATAAAATTATTCACTATCACAAAATAATAAAACAAATAATAAACATTCAGGTAGAAATTTTTGCTCCAAAAATGAGGCAGACGATTTTTAAAAACGTACTTATCCCCAGCTGGTGTAGCTCAGTGGATTGAGCGCGGGCTGGGAACCAGAGAGTCCCGGTTCGATTCCCAGTCGGGGCACATGCCTGGGTTGCGGGCCAGGTCCCCAATGAGGGCCATTTAGAGGCAACCATACATTGCTCTTTCTCGCTCCCTTCACCTCTCTCTGAAAATAAATAAATAAAAAATCTTAAAAAAAAAACATACTTATAACAGCCTTAGAAGTTAGAGAATGTGAGTTGAGGAAAGAATCTCTGAAGACCTACTTTTCAATTTAGCTAACATAAAAATACATACATATATTCTGACATCTATTATTTGAAAGGAACTTTTCTGTTTTAGGATATAGCTTTGAACAAGAAACTCTTGCTTTCATGAAGCTTATACATCTAATATAGAGAGACAGATTATAAACAGGTAAATTGGTGAAGATTTCAGAAGCAATGAATGCTACAGAAAAGTAATACTGGGGAAATGTGGTTGAGGGTTATTGGTTCAATTAGGCCATACTATAGATTCAGGATTCAGAGAAGGTGTTCGTGGGATAACACTTCAGTTGAACCTGTAAAAAGACCTCAGGCAATATTTTAGACAGGGGACAGGGTGAATGCAAAGATCTAAGGAGAGAGAAAGCTTCAAGCCTAAGAAGGCAGATGTAGTTGGAACACAGAATATTATGGAGGCAATGGTAGGCCTTGAATCAGAAAATGTATGCAGGGATCAAAACTTGAATTTTATTTTAGTGTGATGTGAAGCTACTGGAGGGATTTAATATGAGGTGAGATTTGATTTGAAATATATTACTAAAAATTTACTCTGTTTCAGCTCTAGGTGTCTAAGGTCTAAATAGAAGAAGTTAGAAGGTTAGGGGCACAGTCCAGAAAAAAGAACAATGATGTCTTGGGCCCAGAAATTTAAATGAAGTGCCAGGAGAAAATATTTTTACTATAATAAAGGATAAAGTATTTGAAGAACCCTTAGGCACTTTAGAATCATCTCTAACATATGTACAGTTTATATGCTAATTACAGATTATTCTGAGCTTTTGATTAATATTAGCTTCCTAAGGAGTCTTATTAGGCAAATATTTGTATTATTAAAATGAATTGGTTTTCTATTAGACACACTGGTTAGTGCTTTTTACAAGCAAATGTACCAAATGTAAGAGAATGATGGTGTAATAAGCATTATCTATTACAGTTACCTAGACAGAGCCCTAGAAACTAGGAGCAAAACATATTCACAGAATGATGTGAAATTACACTTACTGGCCTTGACTTTATCTTCAGTAATACTTAAGAAACTGATGATGATGATGATGATGATTACGATTAATGAAGTGCTCTTCTAGTAACTTTTAGATGGAAGAATACAAGTGTTGTTTTAAAGTGTTAGGCATCTTAATTTTTGAATTGTTTTCTATTAGTAGTGATAGATTTAGGCCAATTCATCCATCATTTTCTAGTAGTCTTGCTTGTGATAAATGGCAAGGAGCCACTGTGTTAGGAGTTCAAGATGAGGCCAAGGAGTAGAACCATAAATTTAAAGACTATGATCCTGATTCTGTGTGTGTGTGTTCACCTACTTCTATCATTAGATCAGAATGAGACAGATTACACAGACTGCAAACATATCTGCCAGCCCAAGGTCAAGGATATCACTTAGATAATTTTTATTCAAATTTCATATTTTTAAACAAAGAGACAGCCAAATAAATGTAGCCAGTGTGTCATCTTCTGATCTGCCCTATACTGTAATCAGAAGAAGGGCAAGAAAGCATCAGCATACGAAAGAGTGACTGGCACAATACATGTCTGTTGAAGGAGTTAATAGAGGCAGCCCTCTGACAAAAGAGAAGGAAGTCTGGGGTGGCTGAAAGGGAGCTACCCCAGCCCAGCTGCATACTAAAATCTCTCATGAGCAGCAACTGAAAATAAAGAAAGAAAGAAAAAAACAAAAACAAAAACATAATCCCTGGGTTATGCTGTTTCAAGGACTATGGATCAGATTCTAAAACCAATGTCCATCATTTCTTCAACCTATGATTCTTGGGTAACATCAGCAAAGTATTAGATCTGGAGTATGCTCAAAGCAATACATTTAACACACATACCATCAATTAATAGAAATTGGTGTGTACTTCAGCTTTATTTTTCCCTTTACAAATTAGACAACTGAAGGCTAGAAAGACTATTCACCGTACATAAGCTAACACAGCTGGTTAGCAATACCTGGACCTCCTGACTTCAAGTTAATAAAATATTGTTTATACTACTTTAAACAACTTTATAATCAATAAAATAAATAGTCTAAAATACTTACTTTCTTAAGTTTATGTATAGTGTGTTTATTGTGGCATTTAACTTATTTTATACATTTATATAAATAAAATGCACTAATACATTAAAACAGAATACATATCTTTGATTTTTAGCAAATCAGAGTTTTTTAAAATGTTTGAATGTCTACACATAAACAATAATAATTCTAACACTTAGTTTTTAAAAGTAGTAGGCTTTTCATTTTCTCATTCTACCCGTACTTAAATGGTATGAATTAGCAAACTTTTCATTTAAAGACAATTTATTTTTGTGATGTTACTGATATTAGCAGACATACTTTCCTTGTATTTGTTTTGAATTTCAAGATAGAATGGTGAATTTCTTACAGAGATATTAATTTAGGAGTCAGGCTCTTAATATGTTAGCTACATAAACAGTATACATTTCTCTTACCATATTTTCTGGTATGAGATCAGACATTGAACTAGAATGTTTAATTAATTAAGTGGTCTTGAGTAATTATTAATTTTGATATATTGCTCCAAAATTATGGCCATAGGCAAAATGTTTGCTTTCTAACAAAAATACTTTTTTTCCCACTTTATTTCCAGCTTTGATTTCCACTGGTGTATTATTTCCACTTGCATTGTACAAATACAATGAAAATTTCATCACCTAAAGAATGGTTTAAATCTCCATGAATAGAGAATACTAAGGTACAGCAACAGCTGTTGTGGGATAAATAGTAATTTCTGTTATTTCCTCAGCAATGTCCCACTGAAACTGTGCTCAACATTGCAAAAGCATTAAAGCTGGGAAAGCACATGTGGCAACCAAGAGGACTTCAGAAATCTTCCACAAGAAGTGCTGCTCAAGGACTAGACCCACGTAAGTAAATAATCCTGCATTTGCTGAATAATAGTGCAAAACACTCGCATGCAATGTCAGGGTTCACTTCTTACAGTCTTTGAGATTCCTTTATTAAATTTAATTCTAGCCCCAGAATTTATGAAAACAATACAATGTTTTCAACATGTCAGTACAGTATTTGAAAGAAAATGTCATCACTTCCTTGTTTCTGTTGAGATGTGTCAGCTGTACTATATTGACCAAAGAGGAATTTTTTACCCAGGATAAAAAGAGTCTTAGAAGAAGAAATTTAGACCTGACATAGGAGCTTCACAGTGTCATCACAATGTCTTCTTTCTACTTCCAACCTCACTCTCTGTCGAGTTTGGCATTTATCCTCATGCTCACAAGTTGGTTGCTGTATCTCCAAACATTACAGAGGAAAGGGGAAAAGAACAAGGGCAAAAGACAGAAAGAAGATTCCAGCCAATTCTTTCTCCTTTCAAAAGCTTTCCACAAAGGCCCACCAAGTGACATCTACCTATACACTGTTGGCCAGAACTGGATCATATGACTATGCCTAGTTTCAAAAATGTTTAAGAAGGTGAATGTTTAAGCTGAGTACAATGTCAACCTGAAAAAAAAAAAAAAAAACGTAGCAAAGGGAAATGGGGCCAATGATATTGACATACCATTAGAATTTGTCTTCCCTTTCTCATTAAGGAAATGTTTATTTTGTTTAAAAGTTTAACGTATCCTTTGTAACAGAAGTTTTTAATACTTCTACACCTGTAGTGCTTAGTAGACTTTTTCAGATCCGAAGTCAAATATTTTACCCAGGACTCCCTAATATGTTCCTTTCTCCATTTCTCTATGTCTACAGGCAAGGACACCCATACTTCTAAAATAAAACCTCTCAATGATAATCTCAATTTCAAGATGGGGTATAGGACTACATCCACCTAGGTGAAATGAAGAAAGGGAACTATTATGTTTTCTCTATTTGGGTCAATACAGGGGTGGGCAAACGTAGGTTTATAGTTGTTCCTATGAAAAATGCAATAATTAATGAATAAATAATAATAAAGGAATAAAAAGTGTTTTGCATACTTGCAACTGTATAGGAAGCCTGAAAAAAGAGAGAAGGATACAAACCATGGCCAATCACAAGGCTGGGTCAACTTATTATTAATCAGCTTCTCATCAGGAAGCTAAGTAGTTCCTCTGTGAGTGACAGAATATGCAAGTTCCCATCCCAACTACACACATGCAACTTCATAGAGAACTCGGCTGGTCATAGGTGGGGATGAACCATAGCAAAATTCTCAACCAATTCAGAGTCAAAGATGAATAGCTGTATACTTATGAGCAGGATGATTTGCACTTGCTTAAAATTGAAAATCGGGCTTACTATATGTAATATGTTTCTCAGTTACATTCAGACTGAATATAAAATCATAACTTTAGATAGATATACTTCTCTCTATAATACATTAACTTCTTAATATATTTTTTGTGAAATGTGGAGATTTTCGGGACTAACTGACATTAACATGCTAATGTATCCTAATCATTGTTTAAGATATTTTATAGAAAAGTCTCACATATAACATATTAAGGAAACTGGTTGAGGACAGTTACTGAAATCATTCGGAATGGAGTTCAGTTTTAGACTTTGCTACTTTAGTCAGTGCAAACTTTTGATATCTCACTTTTCTCATTTTAGAGTGACATAAAGTCACTTACCTCATAGGATAGTTTTGAAACTCAAATAAAATAATAAACATAAATGCTTGAAACATTGGGTTGATTACAGGCTCAATAAATGGTTACCTGCCCTGGGTAGTGCATCTCAGTGGACTGAATGCTGGCACTGCAGATGGAAAGGTTGACAGTTCGATTTCCTATCAGGGCACATGCTTGGGTTGTGGGCCAAGTCCCCAGCTGGGGGCATGCCAGAGGCAACCAACTGATATTTCCCTCCCTCTCTCTCCCTCTCTTTCTGCCTCCATTCCCCTCTCCCTAAAAATAAATAAAATCTTTATTTTTAAGGTACATTTTATTGATTATGTTTTTACAGCTGTCCAATTTTTTCTTCCATATTTTCACCTTTGCCCTGCTCCCCTCTTCCCACCAGCATTCCCCCCTTAGTTCATGTCATGGGTCATCCATATAAGTTCTTAACCTCCCCCTCCCTATTTTGTACATACAAATTATGCTTCTTATTCCCTGTATCTTTTCCCCCATTTTCTCCCCTCCCCACCACTGATAACCCTCCATGTGATCTTCACTTCTGTGATTTTGTTCCTGTTACAGTTGTTTGCTTAGTTTGTTTTTGTTTTTTGTGTTTTTTTAGGTTCAGTTGTTGATAGTTGTGAGTTTATTGTCATTTTACTATTCATAGTTTTGATTCTTCTTTTTCTTAGATAAGTCCCTTTAACATTTCATATAAGGGCTCGACGATGATAAACTCCTTTAACCTTATCTGGGAAGCACTTATCTGCCCTTCCATTCTAAATGATAGCTTTGCTGGAGAGAGTAATCTTGGATATAGGTCCTTGCCTTTCATGACTTCAAATACTTTTCTCCAACCTCTTCTTGCCTGTAAGGTTTCTTTTGAGAAATCAGCTGATAGTCTTAAGGTAACTCCTTTTCTCTTGTTGCTTTTAAGATTCTCTTCTTATCTTTAGTTTTGGGTAATGTAATTATGATGTGCCTTGGTATGTTCCTCCTTGGGTCCAATTTCTTTGAGACTCTCTGAGCTTCCTGGACTTCCTGGAAATCTATTTCCTTTACCAGATTACGGAAGTTCTCCATTATTTTTTCAAATAAGTTTTCAATTCCTTGCTCTTCCTCTTCTCCTTCTGGTACCCCTATGATTTGGATGTTGGAATGTTTAAAGTTATCCTAGAGATTTCTAAGTCTCTCCTCATTTTTTTGAATTCTTGTTTCTTTATTCTCCTCCAGTTTAATGTTTACTTTTTCCATCTGTTCCAAATCTTTCATTTGAGTCCCAGTTTCCTTCTCTTCACTGTTGATTCCCTGTATATTGTTCTTTATTTCATTCTCCATATCCTTAACTTCTTCCTCTATTTTGTAACCACACTCAACCATTTCTGTGAGCATCCTGATTACCAGTGTTTTGAACTCTGCATCTGATAGGTTGGCTATCTCCTCATTGCTTAGAGCTTTTTCTGGAGTTTTGATCTGTTCTTTCATTTGGGCTATATATTTTTTTTTGTCTCAGTGAGCCTGTTATGTAGTAATGGGCAGAGCCTTAGGTGTTCACCAGGGCAGGGTAACACACGTTGTTGCTTTGTGACACTGTATGTGGGGGAGAGGTCAGAGAGGGAATAAAGCTGCTTGCTCAGCTCTTGGCCACCTTTCAGTCACTTTCCCTGTTACCCACAGCAAATTTGGCCCTTCTAGTGCTGATTCCCAGGTGGGTGGGTGTGTGTACTTTCTAAAACACATGAGTCTCTCCAATGAACTCTCCTGTGAGGCTGGGAGTTTCCCCCACCTATGCAACCCCAAGAGATTTTTACAGCCAGAGGTTTTGAAGCTTTATTTCCCTACATCGGAACCCTTAGTTGCCTGTTCTGTCTTACTCTCCAGTTGTTCTTTCTGGTTTAACCACAAGCAAATATGGGACCACCAACCACCACGTTGCCTGCCTGGTCCTGCAGCCGCCACCTTGCTGTGCATCCTCTCTTCCCTGGCAGCACATCTCTGCCCTTCCTACCGCTCTGAATGAATGGTTCTTCTTTAACTCCTCAGTTGTTGGACTTCCATACTGTTCAATTTTCTGGCACTTTTGACTGGTTTTTATTTTTATTTATTTATTTTTAAGATTTTATTTATTTACTTTTAGAGAGGGGAAGGGAGGGAGAAAGAGAGAAAGCAAAACATCAATGTGTGGTTGCCTCTCACATGGCCCCCACTGGGGACCTGGCCCACAATCCAGGCATGTGCCATGACTGGGAATTGAACCTTCAAACCTTTGGTTCAAAGCCAACGCTCAATCCACTAAGCTATGCCAGCCAGAGCTGTTTTTTGTTTTTAAATGTGTTGTTGTCTTCCTTCTTTTGGTTGTGTAAGGAGGCAAAGTGTATCTTTACCCATGCTTCCATCTTGGCCAGAAGAGAAATAAATAAAAGCTTTACACTGAAATAAGTAAATAAATAAATAGTTACCAGTATTAAAAAACTAAACTGCAAGGGAATATAAAATCACGTTCTTCTCAGATTTATCTATATTTGGTAGAAACTTATTTTCCACATTATTCTCTTAAAGTATATTTTAATACTTTTTAAATTATTTTTTTTGAAGACTCAAATATTTTTTTAAAGATTTTATTTATTTTATTTTTTAGAGAGAGGGGAAGGGAGGGAGACAGAGAGAGAGAGAAACAGCAATGTATGGTTGCCTCTCACGTGGCCCTCACTGGGGACCCGGCCCGCAACCCAGGCATGTGCCCTGACGGGGAATTGAACCAGGACCCTTTGGTTCCCAGCCTGCGCTCAATCCACTGAGCTACACCAGCCAGGGCTAATACTTTTTAAATTATTATGAATAAAATCAAATGAGCAATTGAAAAGCATGTATTATCAATAGATACTTTTATCAAAGCAACAGTAATCTCTTTAAAGGGAACAAGTAGGCCAGAGAAAACAAAAGGTAGTTGAGAAATAAAGGAAAAAGATGTTTACCAATAAGTGTTATCAAAGGAAGCATAGAAATACCAAAGAGCAGTAAATAATGCAGACAATATTTTATGATAGAAATTATGTTTAGGACAAAGCAACATGAGCCCGAGAAATCTATGGGTAAACTATGCTTGGATATCTTACCATTGTGCATATCAAGAAGAGGGCCATGTGTGCAAACAGCAAAAAGCTTCGGCATAGCATTTTATACTATAAACCAAACAGCCATAATACGCTTTCAGCCACTCACTTGTATTTGCTTTATAGAACTAGAATAATATGAAATACCTAACACAAGACCACATAATAGGTGCTGGTAATTCATAGCAAGAAACATACTTACACAAATGAAACTCATTCCTTATTATATCTCAGATGAAAGTCTCTTTCAATTTTAAAGCATTATTTCTAGCTAAAAGGGTTCATTCAATATTTAAACAGCATTGACTTTCATCTGAAACTGCAAATGCTGAAGCATATTTTCTGAACCTAATGGTTTCATGATTTTGAGGAATATATATTGGGAAAATGTAAGTAATCATTATAGATTCTTCTGTTGTCTCTTTCCAGATAACCATAATTTAAAAGTAAAGAAAAGCTAAGTAACTTACTCTTTAAGTTGGAATGGATGATTATCATAACATGCTCTATTTCTACTATGAATAGACATGTAAATATATATTTATTGTACCTTCTATGACAAAGAGGAATAAGAAGTTGTCTCTGATATCTAGAAGCTTATGCTGGAGTGAGTGCATGAGCCTGAATATTATGTTAGTATTGACATAAGTACTGTAGTGAAAGGGTAAAACCTGCAGTGCTAGAATGAAGGGGAGAACAAATTCCTTAGCTATTCACAGGATTAGACTGGTAAAACAGGTTGGAAAATTTCAGATTACTGCATAGTTTATTACCTGGAGGAATAGGAGAACAGGTAAGAAGGAAATTAACTTAGAAGACAGTTGGTGTCTTTTTGGAGTGGAGAGGATGGAAGGAAATCTTCAAAGTTAATGGCCTTACAAGACCCCAAGTATGGAAGAGACACTTGGGTAGACAAAGCAGATGCCTATGATAGAGGGAGGAGTGTGGTGATGTATAACTTTCAGGGAGGTGGGCTATTGAAGTATATATTCACAGGACTTTGACATAAGCCTCAGGAAATTATATAGCTATAGACAAGAAACACTTTTAATCCTAGACAGTAACATTGTTTGTTCAGAACAATGAGAAAATTAATTACAAAGGGTTATTTCATAAAATAACCACCTAAAATATATGGGGAGACATGATTGTTTCCTTTGTGGGTAGACATATTTTAACCTCTATGCATCTTCTAAAATTTGGATATAATTTATATATAATTTGTTTTTATTGGATGTTTTTATCTATTCAAATTGCATTTTTAATAATACTATTTTCTAATTATATATTATTAGATTACATAAATAAATTACATTTGCTTACTGATTTTTATATTCTGAAACTTTGGTAAATTCGCTTATTAATTTCAATTGAATTTTTGGGTAGATTCCATTGAGATTTCTTTATTCACAACTATATCATGTATGAATAAATATAGTTTTACTTTAGTTCAGTGGGTTTTGCCAACTATATACAAGTAGCCATTGTGCAAAGTAAAATGAAGAAAATTTTCATCACTCCAGAGATTTCCATTTTGCAACCTTCTGGTCATTCCCAACTCCCCTGAGGCACTATTTATTCAAATTTGTATTACCACATCATTCATTTGGTCTGTTTTCAGAATTCACATAAATCATACAACATGTCCTCTTTTGCTTCTGTTGTCTTTTGCTTAACTTTATGTCTTCGGGATTCATATATGTTGTTGCATGTTTCAGAAATTAATTTCTTTTGCATTGCTAAGCACTATTCCACCACACTTCGTTCATCTGTTCTCTTACTCAGAGATTTGAGTGGTTTCCTGATAAGAGCTGTCATATATAAAGTTACTATAAACATTGCTTATGAATCTTACTGAGGACATATTTTCAATTCTCCTTAGTAAATCCCTAGGAATAGAATTATTGGTGCTAAGGTTAATATATATTTTATTTATGAAAGATTGCAGATTGTCGTCCAAGGCAGTACACTTTTTATACCTCCTGCTGGCAATGTGTCAGCATTCCAGTTGTTTGACACCTTAACTACTTCACTGTCAGTGGATACAAAAGTGATAGCTCATGTTGGCTTTAGTTTTCATTGTCTCATGGTTAATAATATTCAGCAATTTTGTGTTCTTTTGTTGGGCTGTTCATCTTTTTTTAACTGATTTATAGGGGTTTTATGTCTTTTGAATGAGTGCTTTTCAGACATACCTATTGCTAATCTTTTCCCCTAATATGTAACTTACATATTTTAATGTTGAGATGAGCAAAAATTTAAAGTTCTTATACATTTTTATCACTGTTTTGGTTAGGAATCTTTGAATCCTACCAAGAAATCTTTGTCTATCCCAAGGTAATATGTATATATTTCTATGGTTTTGAGGCAGGAGACAGCATAGGAAGAACTCTGAGACTGCAATACCGTTACTGCCCAGCATCTAGCACCCTGATTGCCAGGAAATGCCTTTTCACCAATTAAGTAGAATAAATAGTAAACCGAGGCAGGGAGGAGGAAGGAGACAGGTCTCATGTGCTAACTCAGCAGTCCTGAGCCTGGTGTAATGATATTGCCAATTTTTCCAACATTCTAAGAAACACTATGTTAACAAGTAAGGAGGGAAATCCTTGAAATTCTATGTAGCATTTACACTCTGGGAAAAAGCCTTGAAACTGTGCTTTCATCCCAAAGCCTGGAATGCGGGGAGGGTACACAGTGCCCAAGGAAGAAACTCATAAAACAACGTTGGTTAATTGCTTAATTGCCTACGTCTGGTCACTATCTGTTTTACGAGGGAGTCCTGGAGACTCACAGATGAGTCCATAAATAACTCTGGGAAGTGCCCCAATTTTAATGAATTGTCCCCTGTCACATAATTGTTTGTTTCACAATGAAATGAACAAGTAGAGTCTGGAGCAAGATAAGGATTGGGGCTAGCAGACCCCTACACATGCCACATGTACCCGTTAATCACTATGTAACTTTGTCTCTTATCCGACCAACTATATAAGTCCTGAGAACAAAGGGCTCGCTCTCTTGCTCTGGGTGTGAGGGAGCTTTTGGCACTCTTGGCTCCGGGGCCACTGGACCTCTGGCCACCAGCCTCAGGCTGCCCAGGGTCTCGCCACCCTGGTCTTCAGCCGCTCGTTCTTTTGCTGCCCTGCTTTGCCCTGTAACTTTGCCTTTCACCTCTCCCTCTCTACCCAGTCCCATTCTCTTCCATGGGAACGGGTCGCTAATAAACTGATTAAACACTAATAGATTTGCTGATCTGTAATTCTTTACACGCATCAGCAAGAAGAACCAGGTCTCTCCCGTCAACAATTTCTTCTAGAAGCCTTATGGTGTTAGACTTTTCATTATATCCACTGTCAACTGGAAGATATTTTTGTACAAAGGGTGTGGTATGATCAAAGTTCATACTTCTATATGGGCATTTACTTTATCCAGTGCCATCTGTTAGAAAGATTTTCCTTTTCCTCATTGAATTGACTTGGTTCCTTAGTCAAAAGGAACCAAATAGATATACATAGGTCTATTTTGGAACTCTTCATCTGTTTCATTGGTCTTTTTCTTACCGCTGTAGCTTTATAGAATTCTGGAAAGCAGGTAGTACAAGTCTTCCAAAAATTTCTTTATTTTCTAAATTGGTTTTCCATGTAAATTTTAGAATTAGGTTATCAATTTCTTTAAAATTTCCAACTGAGGTTTTGATCAGTATTCTGTTGAATTCATATATTAATTTATGGAGAACGTAAAGGAAATTCATGCATCCCACCATGGGAATTGTAGCTGTAATGTTTCACGTCTAAGGGAGCACGGACTCTCGTGGAACATCAGATGGCAAGCAGGACCCATGTGTGTGAAAGCGGAATTTCCTGTGGGTAAATCAGGATGGCATATTTCTTAGATTTAAAAACTTGCTCTTGCTAAAACCTCTCTCTCCCTGAATCAAAAGAATTTATGCTAATGCATGCCTAGCTTCCTCAGACCAGAGAGTCAGCCCAAGCCTATTGTCTTTCCATTTGCATATCTATCCTCTTGATTCTCTGTCTTGGGCGTCTACCACCTAATGTAATTCTATAATCCATGCATAGTTAATGAAGACCATTCAGATGTAAAGTGCCCTAGAAACAGCAATAAAAAGCCAGTCAACAGGTGGTTCAGGCCCTCTCCAAGATGATAATAGAGAGGATGCTTGGTCCTGGAATTTCTAGTCCAGTATATTATGAGTAAAATTATTTACACACTGCCATGGCATACGAATCCTGCTGGCCAGAATTTGCGACAAGAAAGTGCATTAATGATATTGACTATTCCAATCCATGTCTATTTAACTCTCAATTTATTTCCATTTTATTTAATTTTTCCATCATTTTTGTTAATTTTTTCTTAAGGATTTAGGTTTTCAAAATTATTGTAAATTAAATATAGAATATAACACTGAAATCATGTGATTTCTAACATAACAATCATGTTTGAATATATTCTATATAATGCAATTTCTTACAATTTATTGAGTCTTATTTTATAGATAAGAATATGATCTATCTGTGTAAACATTTTCTATGATGTTAAAAATTGTACATTCTGCAGATGTACAGTGGGGTAATATGTAAATGCAAAAAAAATCAACCAGTTTTTTTGTGGGGGAGGTCTACTTGTTCTATCCATTACAAGAGAGGTGTCTTAAAATCTCCAACTGTTATGGTTGTATCTATTTCTTCCTTTATTTCTGTCAACTTTTGCTTCATTTATTTGAAATTCTTTCATGTACAAATATACTTAGCATTGATATGAATTCTTTTTTTATTAATGTTTGATGCAGTTGTCTCCATTTACCCACCAGCACTTTCTCCCACCCCACCCACCCCCACCTCCCACACTCAATCCTACTCCCCTTTGGCTTTGTCCATGAGTTCTTTACACATGTTCCTTGACAACCCTTTCCCTTCTTTCCCTGTTATTTCCCTCACCCTTCCCCTCTGCCTTCCCCTCTGGTTACTGTCAGTTTGTTCTTAATGTCAACATCTCTGGTTATATTTTGCTTGCGAGTTTGTTTTGTTATGAATTCTTGATGACTTGATCTTTGTATCATTATGAAATGCCAGTCAGAGAAACACACATGCCATATGATCTCACTCATATGTGGAATCTAATAAACAAACTGAACTAACAAGTAAAACAGAGACAGACTCACGGATAGAGAGCAGGATGACAGCTCTGCAAGGGGGTAGGGGTGGTTAGGGGTAAAAGGATCTAGCAAAAAAGAAAAAGGGCTCATGGACATGGACAGCAGTGTGTTGATTGCAGGGGTTGAGGGTTGGAGGTGGAAGAGGGTATAAGGCAGAAAAATGGCAATGGCAACAAATATAGTGAAAAAAGAAATGTCCTTATCTCTGGTAGTATGTTTTCTGCTTGAAGTATATCTGATTTGAAATTCATATGGCCACAAAGTCTTTATTATACTCAGTTTTGTATGATATAGTTTTTCACCTTTTAAGTCCCATCATACATTTATACTAAATTGTATTACTTATACATAGCACATAGCTAAATCTTGCTTTTGTTTTTTCCCAGTCTGGCATTTCTCTCTTAATAGGCATGTTTATTCTATTTCCAACTAGTGTAGTTATTGATATGGTTATTTTTAGGCCTATCAATTTATTTTATTTTTTTCTATTTATTCCACATGTTCTTTACTTTTCTGTTTCTCCTTTCCTGTTACTTTGTGGATGACTCAAATATTTTGCAGTTTTTTCACTGTTTCTACATTTTAGCTATAATCTCTTGTGATTTTTTTATGCACTGTTATAAAAAGCACATTATAGCCCTGGCTGGTGTAGCTCAGTGGATTGAGCGTGGGCTGGGAACCAAAAGGTCCGGGTTCGATTCCCAGTCAGTACACATGCCTGGGTTGTGGGCCAGGTCCCCAAGTGAGGGCCATGTGAGAGGCAACTATACATCGATGTTTCTTTCCCTCTCTTTCTCCCTCCCTTCCCCCTCTCTAAAAATAAATAAATAAAATCTTAAAAAAAAGCATATTATATATCTTTAATTTATCAAAATATACCTTTAATTATTATTAGAATGCATATGAACAACAACATACTTCTATTTATCCTGGGTCATCCCTTTGTGCTCTGGAAGTCTCATATGTTACTTCTGCTTACGCAATAAACAACACTGCTCACTGTATCCCAAGCGAGGATGTGTCCTCCTCCTGTCAGGCTGCTGCCAACATCAGGGGGCAAATCAGTCTAATCTGGAGATGGACTGTGTCTGTGCTCTGTTGCAGTTTTAGCTAGATTCCACTCAGCACCAAGGAATAATTCTAAAAACCAGAGTGAACCTCTGAAGAATACTTTATGCATAAAATATACTTCAGGTCACCAAAAAATTTGCAACTCACCAAAAAAGAAAAAAAAATTTGCAGTTCCCCAATTTACCTATGTGTTACCTAATAACTGCAAAAGAAAATCCCACAGTAGACAATTTTTATGTTGATGTGTCATTTAGAAATTGTTTATTTAACTTTCTATTTATCCAATCATATTAGATTGCTATACAGGTATTCTGAGTAAAAATAAAATCCCAGCCCGGCTGGTGTAGCTCAGTGGATTGAGCACGGGCTGGGAACCAGAGGGTCCCAGTTGGATTCCCAGTCGGGGCACATGCCTGGGTTGCGGGCCAGGTCCCCAATGAGGGCCATTTAAAGGCAACCATACATTGCTCTTTCTCCCTCCCTTCTCCTCTCTCTGAAAATAAATAAATAAAATCTTTAAAAAATAAAAAAAAATAAATAAAATCCCAATACACTCTTAGATCATTTTACCGTATGTAAATTTTAACAAGAAAGTGAATATACACATTAGAGGGTAAGCAAATTGTAACAATTAAGAGGATGTACTGCAGAGTCCATTAGTTCCTGTCCTGATATCCATGACTTCATCTCAGAGAACTTCCTTAACGCCTCCCAAACCTCACTTGCTGTGGCCAAAAATGAGGATTATTGCTACCTATTCCATAGCATTGGTTTGATAATTAAATCATATGATAATATCTAGTATTATTAAAATCTTAGCTTTTGTCAAGCAATGTGACATATATAATTTACTTGTATTAATTAACTTAATTCTATTATTATCAATAATGAATATAACACACCTAGTACATTGGCACATTTTTAAAACACCAACATTGTTCTCAGTTATAATTTCAATACCTGGCATTTAATAGTTTACTTAAATAAGTTAGAAAGCCCATTACATTCTTAAGTAGTGAAATAACATAAATCACCAGCAAACATACAACCTCCTGAGCATATACATACACACAATCCCATGCAAATGTACAGAACTTGGTAAAGCACATTCAAATGTCTAACAAAATAACTCATTTAATGCTAACAGCTCTGCAAAATAGGAAAACTGAATTTATGAAGTTATTTTTAAATGAATAAATGGAGGCACATCATAGTTTAGTAATTTAGTAAAAACCTCATGAGAAATCTATGGCAGATATCAGACATGTAAACAGACTCTCTGCTGAGAGCTCTCCTTTCTCCTAATTACACCCAGCAGTTTTTCCTCTGAAGAAAATGATTTTACTTCATAATTTTTATTACATTTCTCAAAATCTCTCTAAAAATATCACTTGCCTAGAGTGTGTGACAGTGATTGGAGCCACCAAAAATTCATCACTTTTAGATTATTTTTCACTTCATATTAGAACGGAAATTAAGGTTAATTTATAACTGATTTTACATATAACTTCCCACAAACAAAGCAGTAATAAATTATTGTCAGGCATAACAAGCAATGTGGGCTCTAAGTAATTATAAATAGTAATGACTATCTTCACTATTAACATTTTAATAATAATTTATAAAAACATAATGAAGCTCTAATCAATCAAAAGTACACTATCAAAAGTAATTTATTTTGGTAAGGACTTCAGCAAATGTAGAAGTTATTATTTCAAAATTCATGAAAGTATACTGAAAATGTTCTCTTTTAATTTACAAAAATGTTATGTGAATATATCCACAGTTTTTGGCTCATTCTTCTTATGAAGAAGAGAAAAAGAAACAGCTGGAATTCAAAACATTTGGAAGCATATCTTAACATACATGGACTGCTCAGATTTTGTCAAGTATTTTTTAATGATTGTCTATTTAAAAATTAGTTACTTGTAAAACGAAGCTACTGAATTTTTGATAATCATATGTCTCAAATTGAGAGTATGCTGTTCATTATAATTTAAAATGCTTCGTCTATGTTGAGTTTTAAAACAAGTAGAGAAACAGATGTCAGACATCTAGTGTTGCTATTCTCAATCAGAGATCATTTTTAGTTTAACTGTTCCTCCTCTCTGACTGCAGTAAATTTGCTTTCACATGCATTTCTGGTCCAGAGAACTGCAGCCGCCACCAAATGGGAAGCAAGCTGAGACTTGCAAATACCCCAGACGTTCTGATGCAAAGAAAGCCTCTGCCTCTCCTGAAAGAAAGCATTTAGGTGTTAATTAGGCGTGTGCTCCAGAGTTCTCAAGTTCTAAGACAATACAGTTCCTAGAGGAACTTGTCCTGAAGACATCAAATAGATACAATGTAGTGCTCTTCTAAAACAGGTTGAAAACATGAGAGAATCAGACTATCTTTTTGGCTCTATTTCCATGTTTGATGTATAGATTCCATGAATGAAAAAGAAGGGGCAGTCTCTATTTCCTGCAAACACCCCTTGATACCTGTGTTAATTTAACTTGGGTAAAGAACGGGGTCCAGTGCATATGAGCAATGCTAGGTAATAGAGTGGATGTGGCTGAATGTGCAATGAAGTTCGTTAAATACTGTTTGCAGATTACAGGAGACTTTCTTTCTACAGATTTACCAGAACTATTCTCCAACCCACAGACTGAAGAAATGGGACGTGAACATGTAAATACTATTTCCTTAATTCTGTCAAGTTTTTCTTTTCTCATCAAAAGTATATTTACTCACTCCTGGCTAACACCTCAAGTACAGTTCTTGTAACTATACGAAATCACACCACACCACATGCTGACAGTGACTCTTAAGAACTGTATGTCAAGAGAGCAAAAGGCACGCTTTTGAATTAAAAAATTGCTTAATATTTGCCAAGTTGTTCACATTTCTTGTGTAACCTCTTGTGGAGTCACATGTGCCTTGCTATTTTCAGAGTAAATTTGTAACAATGGGGGTAATTAATTTTTAGTTATTTGGTCATAGCCATCCATGGCAGGCCATAGAGAGCAGCCTAGAATCAGGTTGAAGCACTTGAGAGGCACAGTTTATTTATAACATGGTGTCTATGGGAAACTCAGTAGTAAAACTCAGTCTAATGAAGTACCAAAGTTGCTGTCTCTGCAATCTACAGTTTATGTTGCACATAAAGGCCGCTGCATCAATCATTCCTGAACACGAGAGAAAGACCCAAGTTTTCAATACCAATATTTTTTGTCATTTAATAAAGTGATAGTCACAAATAGTATATTAAAGAGGTCAGTTCAACTCATTTGCATCCAAATTTGGACAGGGAATTAAATATCAAACTGGAATATCTTATAAGAAGTTCTATATAATTATTCCAGATATGAGAAAAAATGTTTTCAAATTGTTTCATTAAAATTTTTATCTAATCTTTAGCTAGGATTCTACCCCTCAGTAAAACAAAAGAGCACATTACGATGAGCACAAGCAAGAAGGAAAGGCAGAGTAACGGACAAATACCAGTAGGAACAAGGAGCTATGTGACAAACTTGCCTCACTGCAAATAGCAATAGTTACTTAGCCAATCTGAGGTGGTAGTTTTCTCTCAAGATGGAAGCTTAGCTATATCTTTAATTCTGCAGACACTGGTTAATCTAGATATATATTTCAAGATATTAGTACACACTTTTAACTTTAGAAGCAAATTAGCCTATAGGTAATAAAATACTTCCATTTCCTTGATTGACAAAAATAGTATATCCATGTAAGTTCAGTATAACTATTGCCAACAATATGTTGTTTTTAAAAAGACTTTTTAAACACTTTGTGTCTGAGTATTAGCATGGTATTTTTGATGAACTACAGATATAGCATGATAAAATTATTATTAATATTTATTGACCTAAGCACTTTGATTACATTTCTGACTCAGACTTCATAACAAATCCGTGAGATTTCTAGCAGTAACCCCGTTTACACAAAACTGATAAAACTGAGAGCCTTGTAAGATAAATACTTTACTCATTTTAACATAGCTAATATTAGGTAGATTAGTTCTTCCTACATGCTCATGAGTTGTTACATATGTATGTATGCTTATAAGAATGTGGCAAACAATAAAGACATAATACAGAAACATAAGTTTGTGAAATATTGGTGCTCTCAGTTTACACACACAAAAAAGGATTTTAATGTAGAGGCAGAAAATGGAGATAATTCCTAAGTATGTTATATTGGGGAAGGTGCCTTCTAAACCAGGATCCTTATGGAGTTAAAGAAAAAAGATGAAAGACTAAGATTCAAGAGCCCCATTCCATATACAGTGAATCAAAATAGCCAAAGGATAGGTCCAATATTTTTTACAGTTCAGGTGATTCTGATGTTCAATCTAGTTGGTGAATCACTTCAGCACAAAGTATCAAAAGTGTACTAGTTTCACTATTTCTTATATTATGTGAGACTACTATATTAATCTCCAACCATGAGTAAAATTAAGAATAGAAAAAATTCTATTTGCAAAAAATTTTATTTGCCAACTATTTTGGGGAAAAGTAATGTGCAAAAGTTATAAATGTAGGTAACCACTTGATATCACCATAAAAAGTCAAAATTCAGGGAGAATATATATGTAATATATATTCAGAGTATATATATTTTATATATTAAGAATATATATAATATATATTCAGAGTATATATATTATATATATTAAGAATATATATGTGTGTGTATGTGTGTGTGTGTGTGTGTGTGTATATATATATATATATATATATATATATATATATATAAAATATATATTCTGCCTATAAGGTATCCAGCCATGTAATATGAAAAATACTATTTGAAGATGATATAAAATACAGGAAAAATTGTACAAAGGACAATGATGACTTGGTCCCTTTCAAAGTAGGTACCTTGCGACCTCACACAGTTCTCCCAATCGCCATCAGCTGCCCCGTCATACTTTCCAGAATCTTATCGACATTCTGAAACATCTTCCATTTCAAAGGTGATTTTAGGTTTAGAAAAAGCCAGAAGTCACATGGCACAAAATCTGGGCTGTAAGGATCTGAGTCACCTGGGTCACCAAAGAACTCTGCACAAGACATGACACATGAGTGAGTGCATTGTCATGATGAAGCTACCAATTGCCAGTTTCCCATAGCTGGAGGCTTCTGAATCATTAGAATAGTTTCCATGGAAGAATGTTCAAGCTTAATGCAAAATTTGATGCAGATTCGTTGCTCTACTTGCTCAGTCATTTTGAATGTGACAGCCATACAGTACACATGCTCACTCAACAGCATCTACTGCTCCCCCTGACTAGTACAGTGAAGTCATCATTGTTTACACATGCGCATTCCAGTCCACCCTCCTTGGCTGCCAGTTACATTGATGTGTCCAAACCGTTCTCATTATATTAGAAATGGCTGGACTTTTCTGGACTGACTATGTGTGCGTGTGTGTATGTGTATATGCATATATGTATTCATTTATATATTACTCTTCTTTTTTCTTCATATTATACGGAGATGAATTCGATGACTGCTATTAGGTCATATGTGATATTAGTACAATTATATAAAATTTTTATGCCTCATTTTTTTTTACCTATCAAAGAGAATTCATACTACATATATCATTATTTCATTGTGAGGACTGAGGAAAAATTCTTGTGAATATGCTGGGCAAAATTAAAATCTTCATACAATAATAAGAAGTAATGACTATTGATTCATAGTAAAATACTGAAATTTCCAGGATACATCCTTATATGCCTTAATCATCTCCTTCTAGGGTCCTTTTATAAGAGGACTAAAATAAGAATACAAGTTTCTTCTTATAACAATGATAGTTTTTTTTAAATAAATAAATTTCTATAAAATTAAACAAAAATAAAGAAGTGGTGAATGTTAACTCATCAGCGATCCTATTTGCTTAACTTTAGTCTTGTCTTATTTCTCTTTGGCTTTGAACAGCAAGTCATTATTCGTAACACTTTTTATATTCAAACATATCTTAAATATATGGTAAAACACAAGCTTCTGTTGAAATAGTTAAAGCTTTAAGGCTTCCATGGTATCGATCAACTTCCAAACCATTAATGATTATGTTAAATATCATATTTTAATATTAATATTTATAGGAAACAATAAAAGGAATAAAAAAACAATTTGAATTTATAAAGTTAACTGAAACAGAGCACTGTTAATACAAGTCTTAATATAAAATAGCACATAGTTTATGATGCAAATAGAATAGACTTTCTTAAAGAAAGAAAATGTCAGCTATCACTAGAGATATATTTCAAAGTACAAACCTGAATAGTCATTGAGGGAAATGTGATGTTCTCTATGTGTCAAAAAGAAGGAAAGAAAGTAAGGACAAATCAACTGTTGAAAACAGATATAAACAATCCAGTATGAATGACAGAAAGCAAAGCAATTATCTTTTGTTATATAAGGTTTTTTTTTGATTTGCATGTGTTTGTGTGTGTGTATCTGTATCTCCTCAGTAGACAATGTAAATCTTGTCATTTTCCTGACATTCCCATTGATAATGGGGTTTATGAGGCTTTATGGGGAGATTGCTCTCCATGCTTTCTCATGTTTCTGCATACCTGTAAGGAGCGGCACTGTCACTGATACTGTTTCAACACTTTCCAAGATGTTTGTATAGTGAACAGCCTAGACAAGAAGAAATAGCCCATCCCTCTGGGCAAAGTACAGGTCTGCTTACAGCCTTTGAAATCATACAGTCTCTTCCTCTGGAGCAACCAGCAAGCACACTTATTCTAGTACAAGCACGGAATTCCTCTTCTATAAAGTCATCCATCAATTGTGACGGTGTTCCCCAAGTTTCTTCTTATTGTTCTGGGGAAACTGTAGTCCAAGAAAACTGACACAAGAAAAATAATGTTGCTCTTGCTACAACTATTGCTGTGAGTAAGAAAATGTCCTTTGTTTCTGTCCCAGGAGTTTCATGCCTTCTGCCATGAAACTGTGGCAGGCTAACTTGATAACTTAGTAGGGTAAAAGTTCAGAACCTTCCCAGTTCTTGACATATTTTCCAGACAGGAAACTTGATGCCTTAAGCATAATTTAAAAAATAAATGTGAAGCACACACTTCTGAAGTAAGAGTTTCTAAGTTTAAATTCAGTCTTTGCCAATTATTAGCCGTATGGCTTGGAAATGTCATATAATTTCACTAAGACTCAGTTACATTATCTGTAAAACAGGGATAATAGTGTTTTTTTCACATCACTTAGGATGGTTGTGATGAGCCCTGGCTAGTGAGGCTCAGTGGATTAAGTGCTGATCTGCAAACCAAAGGGTCGCAGGTTCAATTTCCAGTCAGGGCACACGCCTAGGTAGGGGCCTTGTCCCCAGTAGGGGGCACGTGAGAGACAACACACACCGATGTTTCTTTCTCTCTCTCTCCCTTCCTTCTCCTCTAAGAATAAATAAATAAGTGAAATCTTTAAAAGAAGATGGTTGTGATGAGTTAAGTGAGTATATGTAAAGTATTTAGTATATGTAAAGGCTCATAGAGCTTTTTTACTAGATGTTTAATATAGTCTATTATTATCTTTATAAAATTGGAGGAATAGGGATGTAAAAAGAAAATGTTCATAAGTACACAATTCTACATGTTATTATTTTTGGCACACTTTTGTGTTTTGTTTTTATATTTACTTTCACAATATTAGTATATTTAGAAGCACTTTTCAAATAAAATATTTTAAAAATTGATCATATAGGTTTTATTTAAAGTCATTTGGTTTCAAGGAATCCTGGCTTCTACCACTTACAAATAGAATGAAGATCTTACACAGTAAGTAAGATCATCAGGATAGTCCCAAAGACCTAGAAATTTTGATAAAGATTCCATGTGTACCTGGTTTATTGAGAAATCTCAGATCTTTGGGGTAAAACAAAGGAGTGATTTAAGTAGCTTTTAATTATGATATAACAAATCTCCCTTTCTATTCTTTGGTGACAATTTAAGACTTTATTAGTTTTTGCACATTTTCAATAAATAAAATTGCTCAATCGTATAGCTGACTCTAAGTCTCCACTATCCACCTTTCATAGCAATTATCAATTTATAGAACAGATTTGTAGTTATATGGAGTTGAGCTGCACTAAACTTTCTTTAGGGATGGGTTTCTTCCATTGTAAAAGCAGGGGGGAATGGTAAAGAGGCAGATATAATACATACATTTGTTGTCTGTATATATGGGATGTGACCCTGTTCTCTAATCTAGTCTAGTTTACCCTCATACTAATGGGTTCCCATGGGTTGTGGGAAGTGTTTTGGGGGTAATCTTAATGCTTTTCCTGATGTTGATGAACTCTCTTAAAATAAGCAGATTAATTTCCTTTCATTTTTTTCCATTAGTAGATGTCTCCAGTTCTCCTTTCTGCATAGTGGTGGTAAGGTTTGACAATTTTTGCATTTTAATCTATGTACTACTTCAGATATTAATTCAGATGTCACTTTTTTTCCTATTTAAGGCAAAATTCAAGGATAGCTCCCAGCCTTTCATCTTAATTTGTCCAGAGCATTTCTGACCAGAAAAATAGCCTTTCCCCTCAATTACTGTCCTCCCCACAAGGTGAATTTAATTTTCTTTCTCCCCCAGTCTTTTTATAGACTCCTATTGACTACGTGGGGTACTCTGGAGCTATGGTGGACAGTGTTTGAGCATTTTCTGCAAGTGGCTGAGACCTCAAGGGCAGCAATTTATAGCATGTGGGTACTTTAATGCTTTTGGGATTTGCTTTCTTCTTCAACTGTCATTTTTGAACAGCTGAGAGAATCCAACTAAACATTCTCTTACAATTGTACCATATTAGTACTAAATAATATTTTTAAATTAGATTATTTAGTAAGTAGTATGATATTTGTGCCTACTTACAGAAAAAATACAAATACACAAAATATTATACTGCAAAAGGATTTCCTAATATTGTTTATTTTCAAGATTTTTATACAATCAATGACCTATTTTTGCGCTGTCCTTACCTACTTGGTCCCTAGGCACATGACCAGGACAGGGTGAGGTATAACCAACATATTGTTTTTTCTTGTTATCTTACTGTCATTTTATTTATTTTTAACAGCAACAATAGCATATTTATTAAGCATTTATTATGCCCAAAGATCTATGATAAGCATTTGAAATCTATAACTTACTTAGTCTTTATGCTAACCCTAGATATGTTCCCATTTTTCCCAGCTTTGTTGAGATATAATCAGAAATAGCATTATTTAGATTTAAAATATACAGTGATTTGATATACATATATTGTGAAATTATTACTACAACAAGAGTAGTTAACAAATTTCTCATTTCACATAGTTACTATTTTCTGTTGCTGTTGATGACTTGATATTTTAAACCCACAACTCTTTAAAAATTGTAAAATTATTTTTGGGAAAAATAAATTAAATAGAAAAAAATTCCCTTGAGTGCTTCAAATTATAATTGCAGATTTGACCATAACATGTACATTTCAAGCACACAATTCCTTTGTTTGGAATTATTGCACCACATTCAAAACAGTTTTGAATTTGTAGATGTTAACTACATCTCTCTCCCCATTATTAAAAAATTAGGATGCACACCCACTTCTACACATCCACTAATGACAAACCAAATTTCAGCAGCAATTTTCTAAACATTTCAGGGTTAACATAAATAGAATAAATAATTATTTTGCATTGAGTAAAAATGTTTTTATCTCAATGTTTCTAACTGTTCTTCAGTAACTAAGGCATTAATAAATCTTGAAGTAAAAGAAAAGAATTCATGTCTTAGAGTTTAGAAACATAGAAGGTTATAAGAAGGTGGATACAGCGAAATTAGACTATGATTGGTATTTGGGTAGTCTATCTTCCTCGTTTTACTGAAAACAAATCTAATTCCCAGCAAGGACTGCTAATCGTAAACATATATAATTCATTTTTGTTCTTTTGTCTGAATGCTATTTCTCCATAGGTGTTCAGCCACAAAAATCTATGAACCTTTGCTTCCAATGCAGCCATGTCTTCTTCAAGCTGCGTCTGAAACGACCCACTGCATCGTCCTCACATTAGGGAGTATATCATTATACTTTTATTCCCAATTGATGCAAAGTGGCCTGTGGTAACAGAGGGCCACAAAGGGAGTTTACAGAGTAATTTCTTTAGCTTTCATGTTGTCACTCTGTGAATATATCAGGCAAAATTTTGCCTTCTTGATTGGTGAAGAGATGGGTGAAAAATCAAATTTATTAACTCCTTTAGGAGAATGTAAAGTGTACATTAAATTCTCATAATCTTACTGACTGGAAAAACTTATCTGCAAACCCCAATGGAGAAAAATATGATGAATAAGTATCTGTGAAACATGAAATGGTTTCTAAGTCATCTGGTAGCCCTAGCCAATACAATATGTCCTTTTGATACACATTGCCCATATTTCTAACGGTATATTATGCAACTGTCAGCTACATGTCATTAGACAAGATTTTGAAAGCCAAAAGAGTAATATTTCATGGAATAAAAAAATAACTTAAAAGTCAATGATTCCCACACTGCATAAAAGTCTTGACCTCAGTTTTCTAAGAAATGAAAGAAATACCTTAGACTGATTTCCAATGTTCCCATTAGGTTGTATTGCCCATATTTTTTCTTAATATTTTAAAAATTTCAATGAATTATAAAAGAATGGTAGTGTTAGTAAAAATGGTAGTGTTAGGAACTTGAAGGAACTAGCATTCTTTACTTCAGAGATTGCTAAATGCTTTTCAAAAATAAGGAAACAAAGAATGCTGCTCATAGAGGCCCCAAGAGGGAAGCTTCCAGAAGGATAAGGCTGATCCATCCTGTGTTTCTCCTTTTGTGTGATCAAAGCCTGAGCTAATTGGTCTATAAGGACAAAGCCTGATCCATTTTAGGACCCCCACAGAGGCTGCTTTATGGAGGTGTGGGGAGGGGGGAAGTAAACAGATTAAAGAGAAGCTGAGATCACTTGGGAATAGAGAGTGACTGTCTAAAAGGAGCACTTTTACATTGAAAATAATAAGGTACCTGACAATACACACTTAGATTTGTGCATGCTTTGAAGTAGAAATGTTAAAGCAAATAAAACTGAATCACAAAAAA
>PVJI01020275.1:0-29321 GCA_004026765.1 Micronycteris hirsuta | reverse complement strand
AAGGTCCTTGCTCCACAGGCTCGCTGCTGCTCCCACGGGAGACGGGTTATTACAGGTGCCACCCAGGACAGCTGGTCAGCGCAGAAGCACTTTCCAGGAGTCCCTGGCGCTTTTCTTCTTAGAGGATGCCATGTTTTCAGAGATGGAACTAATGCTTACATTCACGAATCAGTAGCAGCCCAGTTGTGAAGTCTCCAAATTGTAGAGAGCTTTGAACTTCTAACTCCATGTTGTGTATAAAGAACTATGGGGAGCCCTGGCCAGTGTGGCTTAGTTGGTTGGAGTGGCACCCCATGGACCGAAAGGTAGTGGGTTCAATTCCTGGTCAGAACGCATGCCCAGGTTGCAGATTCGATCCCTGGTCAGAGCAAGTTTGAGAGGACAACCAGTCGATGTCTGTCTCTCTCCCTGTCTCTCCTTGTCTCCCTCCCTCCCTCCCCCTTCCTCTCTCTCTAAAAGCAATGAAAAAAATGTCCTCAAGTGAGGATTTAAAAAAAACTAAGAACTATGGAGATCCAGGTTCTGAAACATCTAGCTGAAGCTTATTCTGCTTCTAGCTGAAGCTTATTCCCGGTGATGCAGAGGGATGCGGCCTTGGCCCGCACAGCAGGGTCCAAGGCTGGGTTCCATGTAGCACGCGCTCTCCCTGGGCGGACTCGGCTAACTCATCGCTTCCTAGGCTTTATTAGTCTTTCTTGCTGTTGTTTCACTTTTTTAATCCAAGAAATAGAGTATGGCTTATGTCTTATATACACTTCTGTATGTGCATTTTTACTACACTATCTTTTTTTCACGAGTTTTTAGGGCTACCTTACCCCTAACTTGTGATTCGTGTAGTTTTCTCCATTTTCCCATTGCTTGTATCCTAATGTGGAGAATTTGCTATGGCTTCCGAGTTATATGAAGTTAATGAATATATATTTCATTTAGGGTGATGATGCTTTGGCCAGCTCAAAGATAGTAAATTCAGTTTTTTTCTTATCACTTAGAGTTTTTATTTGATACTTAGAGAGCCCTATTTGACTTAAGGCAGACTTTTATCATCAGTTGTGCATGTATGTAAATAGAAGCATAAGCAAAATAACTTGTTTAAAGTTTTCCTAAAATTTCTTTGCACCCAGCATTCTGCTCTTCCGAATCCCTTTAAGGGGTCCCACACACCCACAGGGTCCCACACGCCCACACGTGCCCTGCACCATCACCACCAGTCTTCCTGGGCTAACAGCTTGTTAATATACGTCCCTTTCACCGATGCCTCATCCGTCAGCTGTTCATGGCCTCTCGTGACCGGGTCAATGAGGCTCTCAGAGAAACAAAACCGGTAGGAGAGATACAGACATAAATCATATACTTATCCTCATGTGGTTTATTTCAGGGAACTGGCTTCTGTGACAGCAGGAACGGGAGAGTCTGGAATCTGCAGGGCAGAGGGCAGGCTGGAAGCCTGGGCAGGGTTTCTGCGTTGCCGTCCTGGGGTGGAATTCCTCTTCCTCAGAGAAATCTGTCTTTTCTCTTAGGGCCTGCAACTGATTGGGCACGGCCCACCACGTTATAGAGAGTGATCTGCTCTCCTTAAAGTCAACTGATAGCTGTCAATTAACCACACCTCCGAAACACCTCTCCAGTAGCTCCTGGACGAGTGCTGGTCTAGAGGATGGGACAGGAACCTCGAGATCTGACATGTATACTGACTATTTCGTGGCCAGTCTCGACTCGACTCTCGTCTCGACTCACCTCTCTTATTTTTCTTACATTAATGATTTTCCCTCTCCTGCTACCCCCGCACCTCCTGTGAGGGACCCAGGCCGTCTGTTCTTCCCTGTGTTTCCTTCCACTGCCTCGCGTGCTTCTCCTTTCCTCGCACTCCGCTCGTGCCCCGGTGCTTTCACAACTTGGGCAAGGGGCTGATTAGTGCCAAAGCACCCCGCATGGTGGGCTCTGTTTCTGCTCCCCTGGGGCTTGCAGGGCCCCTGGAGGTCTGTGGTGAGCTCCTTGAAGCCCTCACCATTGGTAGGTTTTGATGGACCCAAAGCCATCCATAAATGTGGCAGCTGCTGAGAACCTTGCCCTGGACAGGAGGGCTGAGTAGCACCGCTGTCCCCTGATCAGAGATGAGGGCCATCTGGCTGAGGACAAGGGATAGCAGCAAGAAAACTAGAGGGGGCTGTGACCCGCCGTGCCGTCTCTGAGAAACTTCTCCTAAATTAATACAGAGTATCTCATCCCGAATAAATGACAGGTGCATTCCCACCTAGTGGTGGCATTGTTATTAAATGTTAACTTAGAGAATTTAATTAAAGTCCAGTTTAATTTTGAAGCCTTGTTGTTCCTCTCTTCTATTTGTTTGAGACACATCCAATGCTGCTTTTTCCTCTAATGCTCTTTTTACAAGGAATTTAACGAATATGCTGGAATCGCCTCCGAGCATTCCCCCTTCACACCCCCTTCGATGGCAGCAGGCATCTGCCACGTCTCCCCTCGGTGCTCTGAGCAGGTGGTGTGGCAGTTATTTATATATATATATATATATATAGTCTCCTGCCATCTGGGGCTCTCGTGGAGAATTTCTCAGACCTGCCGTGACATGAGAACACCCTTTTTTAAGAGCAATGTGTGGGGCGAGAGGGTCTTGTACACCCCTTGCCCCACCCCCAGCACAGACTCCCACATCTGGGGGACTCTCTCTCACCAACGTGGGAGGGGCTGTTCCTTCTTGAGAACACAGTGTCCTTTGCTCTTGCCACGAAGTAGGTGAGTCATCCTGGGGAGGGCTGCTGGCCTGCCGAGGTGGCTCCCAGAACAATAGGCAACAGAGGAAACTGCCCGATGTTTCCCTCAGCCTCAGCTGTTAAAGGCATTCTGTGTGTTTGTCTTCTTAGTCCTGTCTCTCACGATGGGAACTAATACTCCACTCTCCTAGCACAGACACAGGCAGGATATCAGTTGGCACGAGGGCTGTCAAAATCTAAAAAGAGAGTAACTCCTTACAACCGCCCAACCTCACACCCGCACAGTGGCACCGAACTGCTGCAGCGACCTGGCCGGAATGTCCGTGTTATTCCTGAGCACACGGGACACTGGCTCTGACCCCCCGCTCCCCGGCAAGACCACAAAATTGGATTAAAATATTAGGAATGGACACGCACACGCACTAGGTTTTCTGAATAGTCACAAGTGTCGACATGGTGAGAGGGGAACAATTCAAATGTTTAGCCTGCTTGTCTGTCTCCACGGGCAGCAGACTTACTGTCGTCACAAAGAAGGGCTCTTCCTCCTGGTGCTCGAGGCTTTGTAAGAGGCGCCGTGTTCACCCTGTCCAGAGGTGGCCCTTCAGTGGGTCCCCACGGACCCTGCTCCTTGTAGTCACTTCGTGGGGACTTTGGATGGGGTGAGTGGTCAGGTTCTTCTCCCAGGGGCAGGAGGGAGCACAAGGTTTTGGTGTGCACGGGGCACGTCAGGTAACCGTAGCCGCTGTCACAAATAACCACGCACAGCGGCTAAACCAACACACGCTTATTGTCTCCCAGGTCAGGAGGTCAGACGCCCAAAACCAAGGTGTGGACAGGGCCAGTTCCTTCTGTCCTCCGGAGGACAGTCCCTTTCCTGCCTTTTTCCAGCTTCTGGAAGCACCCACTTTCCTTGGCTGGTGGCCCCAATCACTCCAAGCTCGGCTTCCATCAGCACATCTCTCCCCTGCCCCTGCCCCCCTGCCCTCCTGCCAGGGTGGTCTCCCCATCTCAAGGTCCCCAGCTAGCCACGTCCCCACAGTCCTCGGGTTCGAGGACGAGGCAGTGGGCGTCTTTGGGAGCTGTCATTCAGCTCATCACAGCGTCTTTCTCAGTCATGACAGACTTGGGGTCACGGGCTCCTCCTGTCCTGTTCCAAGCTGCGGCAGCAGCGCAGGTGGGACCGCCGCTGGGCCATCTGTCTTTTCGGTTACAGTGACCACTGTCACTTGGGCATGCATATAAACGTGCAGTGTGCCACACTTCTCTTTGCCTCCACTTCCCCTTCCCTTAGCAGGGTGTCCGGGTCTCCCAGCATCGCCGCACGCTGCCCCTGCTCTCAGGTATGCCCGGCCAGGAGAAGTGGCCGAGCTTCTAAAGGATCTGCTGAAGGCCTCATCGGTTAGACATCGGGCGTAAAATGTGGCTTAAAGTTATAAATCGAAAACGTGAAGTCATTTTATGTCACCGTTTCTCTGCCACTAAAATAAAATAGATGTAGCTGCTGCTGTGGCCTGAATGTCCGTGTCTCCGGAAGTTCATGTGTTGAAACCCTCGTGCCTGGGGTGCTGGTGTTAGGAGGCAGGGCGGTGGGGGGTGATTAGGTAATGAGGGTGGAGTGTCATGAGTGGGATGTGTGCCCTTGAACCAGAGGCCCCACCGCCAAGGGAGGAAGTGAAGAGAAGGCTCCACAAAGGGGATTCTCTCCACAGCCCCGCCATGCAGATGCCTTGATCTCGGAGCTCCAGCCTGCGAAGCTGTGAAAAATAAGCTTGTTTGTTTACAAGCTGCCAGTCGGTGGCATTTTGTATAGCGGCCTGACCAGACTCACCGGCACTAGCACGAAACTGCGGAGCGGCCACTCGCCACTTCGTGTTTCTTACTGCTCTGTGCCTGTGGGAGCCCGTTCCCATGCGGAACCTTTCTGACACGGAGACAGGTCTGCCCGTGAGCGGGTACACAGGCCTGGCGCCCCCAAACGACTTGCTCAAGGTGCACGGCTGGGAGGTGGCAGGGCTGCCACCAAGTCTGGTGACACATTTAGATAAATGTGGGGCCTGAGGAAGCCAGTGCTCTGGGTCCCTGCGAGCGGGGTGGCGAGAGGTCACAGGCCCCACCCCATCCCGAGGCCATGGCCCTTCCTGTTCTCACTCACGGTTCCAGCAGAACAGGGGCTGCGTCAGGGGCTCCCCCTCCTGCTCTCTGTCCAAGGGTGGGAATCAGACTCAAGAAGCCTTGCATTTCTTACTTGGGGTCCCTCTGGAGGGTCACTCCTGTGTCACAGAGTCCTTGTCCCAGTCAGTTAGAGGTCGTTTATGGCCTGCTGGGTGACCTTTGTGAAGTTTCCATAAACAAGCCCCGGTAAATGACAGAAGCCAAGTCCCCGCCTTGCCCCTGAGTAACCGGTGCTGTGACAGATGGGGACACACACTGCTTTTGCGTCTCCCCTTAGCATTCAGGAAGGACTTTTATAAGAGGACACCATTGGCATGTCCAGTCCTCACCTCTAGGGGACTGCGCTCTTTGCTGAGCTCAGGAATGGCATTTCAGAGCCTGGCACAGGCTCCTCGAAGAGCGAAGCTTGGGGAAGCAGGGCCTCGGTGGGGCGGGGACTTTATCCGTGGTTATCGGATGAACCCGAGCCTCCCACCGCTCAGCTGGGAAATGCCACCATGAGAGCAGGGCCCTGCTTCTTTCAGCTCCCGGGACTCTCCGGCTCCTGCGGATGTGGCCCCGCCGGCCCCTTTTGTTACCCCGACAGAGGGGATCTTGGTGACACATTATTCCAATTCTGTAACTTATCTGCTCTTTTTGCTCCTTAAAATAGCTTCAGGTTAGTCTGTAAGGCTCAGTGCTGTTTATTTAAAAACTTCAACCTGGATCTCTTCTTCTGCCACTCCTTCTCATCCCCAAAGGGGCACCAGAGGCTTGGGGACGAGAGCAGGGACTGCTCTTCACTCGCTGCCCTCCCTCCAGTGGCCGCCAGGTCAGGGCAGGGAAGGAGGACGCACGCACACGTGCACGCATGCACACACTCACGTGGGCTGGCCTGCCTGGCCGCCTCCCTGGGTCCCGTTTTCACTGCCCTGTGTGCAACCCAACATCGGTGGTGGCCGCCCTCCCCTGGTGTCTCCTGCTTCACCCACCTTCCCCAATCTCAGCAATGAGGAGCCCTTAACTCTGTTTGGGTGGGTGTCCCTTTTTCGCCATCTCTCATGAGTGTACCTCCCCCCTCCCTCCACAGCTGTACTGAGATATAATTGGCATATAACATTGAGTGAGTTTATGATGCACGGCGTGGCGATTTGATCTAGGTATGTAATAAGAATGATTAGCACAATAAGATCAGTTACCACTTTTTTCATGCCACATAATTACCATTTCTTTGTTTGTGGTGAGAACGTTTAAGATCCTCTCTATTAGCAGCTTTCACGTAAGCACACAATACAGTATTGTTAGCCAAAGTCACCGGGCTGCACATCAGCCCTCCTTACCTAGGCTCCGGGGAGGAAAGCTTCCATCCCCCACTGTGGGAGGGCGGGAGAAAGGAATCATCTCTACACCAGCACTGCCCCCTCTCTCCAGGGCTGGTGCAGGAACGGTGGGTGGGGGAAGCGTGGTGTGAGGGGAGCTGGTCTGAGTCTCACAGCAGGCAGCGGTCCCCAGCACACCCCAGTTTTCTGAATTCAGAATCTGGGCATCTTTGGCTGTTAGCTGAAATTCTGGGACAAGAAGAAGAATCCCACCTGCCTTTCCTTTGCTTACTTCAGTGCCTACTCCATGCCTGGGCCTGCACGCCTTTCCTTCCCACCACTGGGGTTGTGCTTCCCCTCCTCTGAGTAGCTGAAGCTGTTGGTGAGGGGAGGAGAGAGGAGGAAATCCACTTGCGAGAGGGCCTGTCCTGGGACCAGGGCTTCTGGGGTATGTGGGAGTGGGTTGTACATCCAGGGCAGGAGGAGGTGCTTGTGGGAACTCAGCAGGGGTGGCCGGTTCTGGGGCTCCTGGTGTCTTCAGCAGCTGGCACGATCAGGGACTGACGTGGAGCGGGTTGGGGCAGGGCTCGGCAAAGCGCAGACACAGCCCTGCGGTGTCCCTCCTGCTGGGCACCTGAGGCCTCTCCCCCCTGCTCGAGCTGGAGGCTGCAGAGGAGACACCTGCTGGACGGATGCCTGCAGCGCAGCCTGCTTTCCCTGCCACCACCCCACAGGGCGCGAACCAGGGGAAGGTGTCAAAACACGCCTGAGGAGAAGAGGCTGGGAAATGAATAAGCAATCTAATTAGCTGGGTGGGCTGGAGGTTTTCCTACCGTAATTTAGCACTGAGGACATTAATTTTCCCTTCTCTGTATGTGTCACTTTACATAGAACAAGCACATTGGGCCTAAGATTCAGTTCATCCTACAAATCCACTCACTCATCTCATCCCAAAGGTGCATGAGAATTGGTCTCCACAAACCCATGGGACCCAGGAGTTCTGGGACATACCCGCCAGGCGCCAGGTCCCTGGCTGCACCCCCTTGAGCGTCTGGCACCAGCTGATACCCGGGACACAGGCATCAGCTGTGAAAGAGCTCTTCGCCTCCGGCAGCGCTCATTGGTGGATGCTGCGCGGGCGCTTCACATGTCCACGTGCAGTTCTGTCATCGGGGGCACGCCACGGGGAATGCGACACTCTGGAGGGGAGGCCTTGTCCTCCCCCTGCAGAATGTCTCATCTCTCCTGCCAGGCCAGCGGTTTGATGTCCGGCAGAGTATGCACAAGGGGAGCCAGAGGTGAGGGTTCTGATTGTTTTTTAAACCCCGGCAGCCGTCTCAGAATTCCGTATTCACTCAACTCTTCGACGAGAGGGGGTGGGAAGGAACGGCCGGCTGTGTGGAGACTACAACACCTGCGCAGCAGAGTGGAAGGGTGGGCCACGAGGGTGGTCGGTGAGGAAAACGGTCTCATGGGTCACCATGGCCAGACCCCCTGTCCCTTAGGAATTATCCCAGTCTCTCTGTGTTTGTCTTTTAGGTAAAATTTATTAGCCCTTTATCTACTGTTATGGGTTGAATTGTGTCCCCTAAAAAGATATGTTGAAGCCCTAACCCCCAACGCCTCAGAACGTGGCCTTATTTGGAAATAGGGTTGTTGTAGGTACACTTAGCTGTTCTAGGGTGGGCCCTGCCCCAGCGGCTGGGTCTTTGTAAGAAAGAACAGAGAGACACGCAGGGAGAGATGGGCATGGGACCGGGTGACGCAGCCTCGAGTCAAGGACCGCCCACCCCCACCAAGAAGCCGGAAGGGGCACGGAAGGACCTTCTCCCACAGGGTTCAGAGGGAGTGTGTCCTGTGGGCACCTTGATTTTGTGCTCCAAGCCTCCAGAACTGTGAGAGAATCGCTTCCTGTTGTCTGGAGCCGCCCAGTTCGTGGTGCATTGTTATAGCAGCCCAGGGCGCAACCACACCCTCCCTCTTCTGTCGTCTCGACTTCCACCACTGTCCTTCCTTTCCCCACAGACACTGTGGGCACCAGGAGGCGTGGCCTATAGCCTGGGCTGGAGATTTTGTGCATGGTATTTAGTTTAAACAAGACCAGCATGGAGGGAAGTTGCAGTACTCAGACCTCCTTAAGCAGAGCTGAGAATTGGCCTGAAAAGTTGTGCTTTTCTAGAAGGTGACGTTGGATCGACAGGTGTGACCTCAGTGTGGTAGGCTCCAACCGGGGGCAATGGACCTGGGCAGACAGCTCCCAGCACAGCCTGTGCAGGCCTGCACCTGCTCCTCTCCATCTGCTGAGATTCCGGGGAGGTAGCCCTGGACCACAGGTGCCTCGCTTACCCAGTTTGTGAGGGGCTTTGAAATGTGGTTTGTGCCGCTGTAGGGCTGGTGTGAGCAGCTCCTGCCTCACTCCAGACAGTGGTCTTTGGCTAGTTTCTAATTTGGGGTGATTTTTTTTCCTAATTTTGTATTTTAGGAAAAGAGAACCCTTACCATGCAAGCTCTTAGTAGTGCTGGGCTGGCCCAGGGCCAGGGGACCAGGTGAGCCCACCAGGATGCTACCTGGGGGGGCCCACCTCCAAGGAGAACCTCTGACCCCAGCCCTTTGTGTATTTGCTTGGTGAGGATGCATGTGAACGCATGTCTGCACATGTTGACACCAGGGACGTATTTCAGAAGCTTAAAAAATGACTACGCCCTTGGCTCTGCCATTCCACTTCTAGGAATTTAACAGAAACAATCAGACATGCAGAAAAAAAGTTTATGCCTGTGGGTTTTTTCAAATCATAATAATAATTAAGAATTACTTAAAAAATCTGATTAAATTTTAAAGCATACACAAGGTAATATTTACACAGCTATTAAAGATATGTGGAAAGGTAACAGCATGAAAAAAGTTTGGAAAATTTATTACAAACAATATATATAGTTACCATTTGTATAAAAGTGCAGCAGAAGTATAAACAAATGACTATATGACACTATGGTTTATTTTCCATTTCTAAAGTGAACACAATGATTTTTGTACTCACAAAAAATACATGTTCTCCTAAGTGACTTATTTTAGCTGTCAAAATGTAACGATCGTTTGTAGGTAAGAACTTTAGTCTAAATCAGCCATCCTATCAGATTTTTCTCTCCAAAAGGACATCTTCCAACTACCTAAACTTACTTATTCATTGTTCTTTTATAGTTTGTGTTGATGTAGATTTCAGACATCCTTCCCGGAAAAGCCATGAAAAAGACAGAAACCTGAGAGCTCCGTCTGCGGTTTCCCCGCGAGCACACGGCTCAGGAAGGGGCACAGAACCCCTGGCCCGGCTGCGTCCGACCTTGGCTTCGGTTCCATCTCCACGCACGCTGTCAGTGCCTCTCGTGGGGGCTGTTGCTCTACAGCCGTCCCAGTTCTTAAAACAAGGGGGCGGGGGGTGAAGTCCAGGATAAGTATGAAGACTGGGGCGTGTGCATGTCCGAGCAGAGAGGAATTGCCTGGTCAAAATGCCGAATCAAGGAGAATGTTCATCCTCATACAACCTGACTCATGGTTCTAAAGACTTCACTGAGGGAATAATTGACACACGTAATTGTATGTATTTTAATGGTACAGCGTGATGATTTGATACCTATTGTGAAGTGATTACAAGGATCAAGATAATGAACACATCCATCACCTCACATAACTTTGTGTGTGTTCAGTGGAAATGTTTAAGACCTGCGCTCAGCGACTTTCACGTGCACAACACCCTGTCATTCACTGCAGTCACCACGCTGCACACTGGACCTCACACCTCGTTCATCTTACCCCCCAGCCTGCGCCCTTCCACCGACACCTCCCGCCCCTGCCCCCAGCCCTGGCAACCACCACTTTTACTCTTCTCTGTTTCTACGAAATTGTGTCTCTGTCTGGCTGTTCTCACTTAACATCATGTCCTCCGGGCTCACCCTATTGTCGCAAAAGGCAGGATTTCCTTCCTTTTATGGCTGAATAATTACCCACTGTGCATAATCACCGAATCTCCTCTATCCATTCATCCCTGGAAGGACATGGGGCTGTTTCTGTATCTTGCCCGCTATGAATGATGCTGCTATGAACATGTGGTGCACGTAGCTCTTCACGCTGCTGGCTCGTTCCCTCTGACAGACACCCAGAAGCAGGACTGCTGGACCACCCTGTAGTTCCATTTTAGTTCTTTGAGGAACCCCCATGCCGTTGTCCATACGGGCTGCCCCGATTTGCATCCCCACCAGCAGTGTGCCAGGGTTCCGATTTCTCCACCTGTGCTCTCTTGTCTTCCTGATGACAGCCATTCCAGCAGGTGTGAGGGCGGCATCCCCTCGTGGGTTGATTTGCATTTCGCTGCTGATTAGCGGGGCCAGGAACAATCTAGCCCTTTTTACAGTATGGAGTGGACTCTCAGAGTCTCCCTCTCACAGCGTCCTGGGCGAAGCCTGCCTTTTGTTTGCTGAGTGTTCCGCCCTGTCTTTGGCCCTGGGTTGGAGGAAAGGTAGCCGGTGAGGATCTCAGGGGTGGGGGGTCATCCTGAGTGCTGGGGGGTGGGGGTGCTGCCGGGGCCCGGGGGCCGGGAGAACAATGTTGACAGAGAGCCCGGCGAGGTGCCCAGGGTTTGGGTTGCAAACAGTGGTCTCGTGGCATCTCCAGGGTCTCTTTCTTCATGAAACCCCCCCCCAACCCCACCCGTTGAGGGCTTAAGTCCCCTGTCCATTTTCTTCTCCTCTTCCTCGCCTCTCACCTCTCTCCAGACCCTGTGGATCTGTGAAGTCCCGTCCTCAGGGACTAATGGACGAAGACCCAACCCCGCTCCCCGCAACAACCTGCTCCTTTTCAGGAGGAACCCTGCAGTTCCTCTTCATCATGTAAAAATATGGCATCACGTAAAAATGTGTTGTAACGTGGTTAGTTTCCCTGTACCCCATGCCTGTCCAAGGAAAGTCGCCGTGTCTCTGCAGCTCCCCACACCCCTGCTGAGGACTTGGGGGACCAATGCCGTATGTCCCTAGTACTGCATAGCTTAGTTTGGCCTCCTTCTGAATTAGGTATAAGTGGAGTCGTATATTCTTTGCAACTTGCTCTTGTAGCTCAATTGATGTAAACCACTTTGTTTCCACTGCTTCTTGGCTTCCCAGAGTGTGACCACACCTCTCCTGTTTTATCCAGCGAACTGTGGACAGACTTGTGTTCTCTTCACTCCTCTTCTCCCCTCCTCCTCCCCTCCCCCCTCCTCCTTCACAGTCAGGGACACTGCTGCGAACCTGGTGTCCACGGACAGACCCTGGTGCGCATGTGCCAGAGCACACTGCTAGAACAGGGCCATGCCTCTCTCTGACTTTGTCATTCAGTGTCACATCTGTTCCCGAGGGAATTGTACCAATTGACACACCTTGTTCACCAGCTTGTTCACCCTCTGCCATCAGGGATGTGGGTCACCATTGGTGGCTGGCCCCCATCTGGAGTGGAAACCCCGTGAGGGCAGGAAGTTGCTCAGGAGCCCAGGTGCGGTCTGAAATTCCCGACCTTTCAGGATGCTCTGGGCAGAGGTTACTCCTGCTTCACACCCCCGCTCAGGCGTGTGGCTGTGCTGTCAATGGCTGCAAACCCCTTCAGAGGGCTACTTCCAAGTCTCCCCTCCTCCTTGCTGCCCGTCCTCACACCCATGATAAGGCAGTGAGATACGGCAGTGCAGGAAATACACGCGTCCTCACTTTCCGTGGCCAGCATCCAGCGGCACCCAGGCCTGGCTGCTCCTGACTCCTGTTACCTCTTACAATGGCGCATCTCCGCCTCCCCTCCCCCCGACCTGTCTCATAGGGGCGGGCTCCTTAGGGCTCCTTGTTTCTCAGAACCTGACCTGCACACCCCTCCAGCTCTCCTGTTTCTCACCTCCCTTTCATGGCTAACTTTCCGGAACAGTTGCTAAGAGGATGTGCTGGGTATCCAGGTATAACATTACGTTCTACCTTCCCACCTGGGCGCCATCTGGCCTCACGCAGAGGGATGAGCGGCCTGTCCTGCTTCTTTCCGGGAGGGGCCAAAACAGTATGGAAAGCAGACCTGTGCTCTTGGGATACGCTGGCTGAGACTGTTCATGCCCTGTTGGATTTGGGACCCCACCTAACTGTTCCCCATCAAACTGTAAGGGACATTGGGCATAGTGTCCCAATTGAGATATAACTTTCTCTGAAGCAAACACTTGTTTTCTAGGTCTGTGTGTGTGCACGTCTGTGTGTGTTTGAATCCTGCCTCTGCCACTTACCAGCTGTGTGACCTTGGGCAACTTACTGAACTCTCTGTGCCTTATTCTGTAAAACAGGATAAAAACAGTGCCTGTCTGGTAGATACTTGTGAAGATTAAGTCATTTCACGCCATGTGAGTTTAGGAGGGTCCCTGGAACTTAATAAGTACCCAGTATACATTGGTGGTATTTTGTCATTGTTTTACTTTAAGCAAATAGTAAATGATTTTATAGAAAGCGCCGTTTGTGCTATAATTTAAGGAGAGAGTAAAGGTGTGATAGGAATGAAGAGAGAGAAGGAAGGAAGGAGGGAGATTTATTTTAAGTGACTGGCTCACACAGCTGTGGGGGCTGGTCAGTCCAGGCTGCAGGAGGAGACCCAGGGAAAGCCAGCGTTGCGGCCCAAGTCCAAAGTCAGCTAGAGGCAGAATGCCCTCTTCCTCTGGGGAGGTCAGTCAGCTGACTGCCCACGGACCACCCACGTTAGGAAGGGCGATTTGCTTTCCTCACAGTCTACTTATTTAAATGTTAATCAGATCCACAAAATACCCTCCAAGGCACAACCAGAGAGGTGTTTGGTCAAACACCTGGGCACCGAGGGCTGGCCAAGCGGACCCACAGGAGCAGCATCACAGATGCCACCAGACTCAACCGGAAGCAGTGCTGGAGGCACCAGCCAGGGGTGCTTCGGGGTCCAGGGAAGAGGCTGGAGCATGGCTGCAGGATGGAAGTCAGTGAGAACAGAGTGGGCAGAAGGTTGTGCCTTTTCCTTTCCTTTGCTTTTGGTTTAAAGGTGGGGCACTCTCTCACAGTGAGCGGTTCTCCAAGCATGGAACCGCAGCACCCCACCACCTGGGGTCCTGTTAGAAACGCACCTTCCTGCACCCCTCCCACGGGACCACCGACTCTGGCCATCTGGGATAACAGACCTTTAGGGGAAATTCCAATGAGCCTCCAGTTTGAGCGCCACTCAAGCGCACTTCTGTGCTGGAAGAGGGGGACCAGGCAAAGGGGCGAGGAGGAGCTGCGGGGACAGGGGACCTCCTGGCTGGGTGTGTCTGCAGAGGCCCGAGGGAATGTGGCCTCCTGGGGCCAGCTTTGGCCAAGGACAAGTGTGAGTGTCATTGCCTTGGAGAGGCAGGAAGGTGGATGCCACCCCTTCGCTGTGGGGAGGAAAAGGCCTGTGTTTTTGGACACCCTGTCAGGTGGCTGGCCTTCCCGACGTCCATGCTGGTGGCTATCTGGCTCGTGTGGCCACAGCACAGCTGGGTTCTGCTTCAGCGAAGGTCAGACCAGAACATCAGTCCACGAGGAAAAGGCTACCCTGTGGTAATACCTTTCCAGACCTCTCCCCTCACTGGGCTGTATTTTGAACCATGAAAAACTGCTGATATTCAGTGGGTTTTAGCGTTAAAAAAAAAAAACAAACAGTAATTTCTTAGTTTTACCCCATATCTTCCCTGTGCAGTTATTACACTTTCATTTCATGTGGCAGCCAGCTCCCTGAGGGCACATGCTATGTCACCTGCACCTTTCCAGCCCTTGGGCCCGGGTCTTGGTGCCTGACAGTCATCACGCCGAGCTGCTGGCACACACGTTGCAATGACATGAGCGGCAGTTCGAATCTCTGACACTACTTGCTTGAATTTCCCAGACTATGCATGGAAATGGGCACTTCTCCCTGAAATACTCATGTAAGGAAAGGCGTGGTACTGTAGCCAACCACAAAAGGATGGCAAGCCCCCTGGGTAGGAGAGTCCCCATCCAGGGACCAGTGTGCCCACACGTGTTCTCGCACGTCCTTGAGATGTGGCAGCCATAGCCTTGCACACACATGACTCGAATCTGCAGGGCAGTGAGGTGTAGAATGCACGTAGTGGCTTCGTGCCAACCATGGTGAGGTCGGAGGGCCTGTGGCGCAGCTTCCCTCCCCGCCTGCGTCCTTGGGCAGGCGGCGCGCTGCGGGAGCAGCTGGTCCACCTGGCTACCCGAGGACCCACCAAGGACCCAAGGACGCTGGGCTTCCCGGTCGCCATGCGGCGGCGCGGGCAGGGTGCGGTAGGCTGCTGCAGCCTCTGCACCTGCCCCGGGAATGCTGGAGGTAAAGGGGGGCCGGCAGGTTCCAGGGCTGCCTTGACGATGGCCACTCCTCAGTCCCTCCTTCCTCTGGGGGAGGGGGAGAGAGGAGGGGTACGCAGAGAATCGGGCCTGGGAAGGGTGGGCTGGGCTTCGCCTCTTTTCGGAAAGGGCTGCCGGCTGAGATCCCCGCGGAGTGCACACGCGGGACTGTGGGGCAATAGGTGGGTGCACACTATTGACTTCCAAGTTACTGGGGTGGGTGCACGCGCAGGGCTCCCTGGTGACCTTCAGGGTGCACACTTGGGGCTTCCAGGTGACCTTGGGCTTGCACACGTAGGGTTTCCAGGTGACCGCGGGAGTGCACACTCAAGGCTTCCAGGTGACCGCAGGGGTACACACGGAGCTCCCTAGTGGCCGTGGGGACATGCGGGGCGGGCCCGCTTCCGCTTCCGCTGAGCAGCCCCCACCCTGGCGCAGGGCGCGCCCCTTGGCGGGGCTGGGGACCAATCCAGGGAAGGGAGGCGCTGCCGTGCCCCCCCCCCCACCAGCCTCGCTGCCGCGCCCCCCTCCCCACTTGTGCTACCCCACCCTTGAAGCACCTTCTGGTGCAGAGGAAAGCAGCTGCAGAGGATCGTTTTGTTCTGCCGGAGGATGAGGTTTTGGCTCAGAAATGAAGAGATGGCTTTGGAAGAAATGGTGCAGAGATTAAATGCGGTTTCCAAGCACACTGGTAGGAGGAGCTGCTGGCCTTGAATTCTATGTTCTTAAGCTTGACATCATGTGTTGAATCGTAGGGACCTGTGTCTAATTTTGTGTAACAGCCTTCATTTTTTCCCTAGCAGTAATAACAGGAAAGGGCAGCTATGATGGGCGTTTATCTGGCAGCTGATAAGGTTCCATGGGCAGTCAGCATGATTTTATTCTGCTTAGGAGAGTTAAAAAATTGCAGGTTGATGCCACAAGCTTTCTAGAAGATCCCTGGTTTGTGCGTGGAGCGGTTGTCTGAAATCTGCTCATTCAACCTGCATTTCAGTTGCATTTGCAACCAGAGCAATGGAGAAATCACAAGTATTTGTGTGTCGAAAATAACCTGAGCCCAGGGCTTTTCGAACCTGGTATTGGTTGTGGTGGCGATACCCGCTCATTTTGAGGAGGAAAAATCCAGATTAATCAGGTGGTGCTTTTCTGCACCAAATATAATTTCACCTAAGACAAATGTTAGGAAATGATATGGGTACAGAGTGGAAGTATAGCATCCTCAGACATTCATTTTCAGGACTAGTGAAAAGATTGCTTAAAATAAGCCTCTAGGAGCAGGTCAGATGGAGTCATTTAGGTTTCAGGAAAAGCTGAGCTGGCAGTGTCCTGCTATTGGCTTTCAATCCGTCACATCTGAGTTTCCCTGCTGCACTGTGCAGGAGAAAAGGGTCGGCATTAACTAGTTTTCCTTGAAATGAAGAGGAAATGATCCCGTGTCATTAAAAGTAAGTCACTAAATTTTTGCCTGATGTTGTTATGTTGCATTATATGCCATTACCTCATTATCTAAATAGTATTTGCCTGGACGATTTGATTTTGTCAGTTATGTGGTTTAGGTGTGGTAATCTTTCTTTCCTCTCTCTCTCTCTGTCTGTCTCTCTCTCTCTCTCCCCACCCCATAAGTGGGAGACCCCAGTGGCTTTTGAGAGCAAAGCAACGATTAAATCAGCATACACATCATTCTGTGTGATGATCTAACCAAGACTTTCAGAGACATTCAGTTGTTAATGGTGATTTTTGTGATTAAAGCTACTGGATTTATTGTATGTGGGTCAAAAGAAAATGAAACCGTTCTACGCCATCTGGTCCTTATTCTTAGAAAGGTAGTGAGCTCCCTTTTTCTGAAACACGAGTCGCGTTTTGCATGGTGCAGGCTTGGGCGTGTGGCTAAGGTGAAGGGCACAGCTGACCGCATACTCACAGGGCTGCTCCCACTGGCCCAGGCGGGGGAGGGCGGGCTCTTCACACCCTCTGCATCGGGCCTGGAGTCGGAGTCACGGAGTGGGAACTGCTCCAAGAGTGATGTCATCCCCTAGGTTTTAGGGATGGAGGTTTTTCCTTGAGCTCTGAGAGACGCATGTGCATTTTGAATTGTTGAAAGGCTGTCTCCAGAAAGCAGGAATGATGCTGACCGCTCACTGAATGTATGTGGCATGCGGGCCAGACGCTTATCTTGACCATGATCTTATTCTAAGCAGAAACTCTCAAGTGTGTGTCCCTTGACACATATGTGCTGCCAGCTACTGCAGATTTCACCAAGACTCTTAAATCCGGGTCAACAGATGCCCGGCTTTGTGAATATCCAATGTCGTTTTCTTAGGGGAGAGCATCCTGCATCCGTAACCCTGCTCACCTCCCACTAACACAGCCTCTCCCTTCGGCACAAATCCATTTGTCACTCATTCTACATGTGAGGCAACGCTGAACGGAGGCTGTGAGACAGGACGTGGGCTGTAGGGCTGTGTCCCAAGCTGTGTATTGACACAGTGCCATGCACTGAGCGTGGGGACGGGGACGTAGGTCGATGTAAACCTACTCACCAACTGGGGTCTAAATCCCAGGTCCGTCCTCAAAAGAATTCCCCATCTGCAGCAGAGTGGCTTCCACCTGGAGGTAGTAGAGTTGTCCCACCTCCAGGGTGATTTGGGATAAGTGGCGGGTGTGGGTTGGTGTAGACGTTCAGGGCAGGGGGCCTGGCCCTCTTAGGGCAGGGTCACAGTTGAGGGCTCGGGTTCAGTGACCTTGCACAGAGCTTTGTGGCCATTTCACCCGCACAGAGTTGGACCCTCCGTGCCTTTCTGCTGAACCGACAGGCATTTTATCTTTGTCCTCTGGTCCAGACATGCGGCCGCCCTATTTGAAATTCAGATTTATGTGTTGCTCCCCCTCTGCTAGGACATACATTATTTAGGTTAGTCTGCACATAAAGGAGGACAAAGCACACTGCCCATGTGGTCTGTGAATCTTATCTTTTGACCTTGAGAATGTACACTGCATATGCTCTTGGACCTGATCTTTAAGCACAGGGCCAGGGGCACTATCCGTTGGTGAAAAGCTCTCCTTCTTCGTGGTAGGGCTTCTTTTCCAGCATATGCATTATTTTGGTTTTCTCTTTATATTTGCAATAATTGGTGAAAAAATAATAAATATTTGAGGGAGAAATGCTAGATTGGATTTAGACGAACTAAGCATTTTTTGAATGCAGAACAGTCGTCCTCAAACTAGAGCATCTGATACATCTGTAGAGAATCATCCCAGACTCCTGGGCCCCACCCCCAGAGTTTCTGATTCCTAAGTTTGCGGCAGGGCCCGAGAATTTGCATTTTAAGTTCTCAGGCGATGCTGATGGTGCTAGCCCAGGAACCAGAGTTGGAGAACCACTGCAGTAGAAGTCTTTAAATCTAGTGCCACCTTCTCCATTAATTAGCCTGCTGCAAAATGTTAACTCTTGTCATGGAAGAGTGGACGAGGATGGATGAGTGGATGGGTGGATGGATGGATGGATAGGGCTGCCTACAAGACAGTAGAAGTAGAAGCAACATCATATTTTGAATTTTAATGCTCTCCTTCCCCAGTGAGGACCAGCAACCTTTAGCTCTGTGTATTGAAGGAACAGATCCCAGCATGCATCAGAACACGAGTGTGGCGGGGGAGGGTGCCGTGAGCCAGCCGCACTCCTCTGGTCGGAGTTCAGCCACGGCACTCGCACCCTTCAGACCAAACATCTTCCTTCCCACCCATCCTGTCCCATCTTCTCATCTCCTACGCCAAGCATACCACGGTTCAAGAAGCTAAATTTCAACTAGTATCTCAACTCCTAACTCAGCCACTTTGGGAGGATGGGGATGTTGCCCCGTGCTATCACTATAGCAACATTCAGGTAATGACTGAACATCCTCCTGACGCGTTCCTTTTAAAGGAGTTAAAACCACAGCGGTGTTCTCTGTATGCCATATCCAGGTTCAGCTGTGAGGAGCAGTGAGACTTTCTTTAGCGAGTTCCGTTGCTGAGATCTCTAGAGCACTCGGAAGTCGGAAAGTGGAGGTAGCTCTTGTGGCATACCTGACCAGTGGAGTTTCTTTGGAGCATAAATAGATGCTGTTGGATAGAAAGGGTGAGAACACAGAACAACAAGCCCGAATAAGTAGAAAGTGCTCTGTGAGGGAGATCGTGCAGCCACATTCCTGATTTTAATTTGTGGAGCCTGTACCCCGCATAAACCTTCCCTTCTAAGGGATCTTAGTTGTGACCTGGGATTCCCCAAAGAAACTATTCAGTTCTGCAGTTGTTGATTGTCTTAATGGAACCCTGAGGTTCTGCCCTGGGGGTCCCTGGGTCCCCCGCTAGGACAGCCTGTCCAGCCGAAGACATGTCCACCTCTGCCTCTGTCACCCCCCCCCCATTGCTGGCCCATGGAGAGCTCTGCCCTCTCATCGTTCTGGTCCCCTGTTGGAATGTGTCCTGCTCCTGCCAGGACACTTCCCTCATGCTTACAAGGGCTCTGGTGTCTGGCTTCCTTGCCTTCCCATTAGCAGGGCTTGTTGTGACTCATCCAGCCCCAGGGTCCCTGACGCTGCTCACCTGCTCCCTCGGGCCCCCTAACTGAGGTCTGTGACCTGCTGTTGGCATCGCCAGGGCTGACCTTGCCCACTGGCTCTGCCACAGCCCAAATCCCACAGCCCTGTGAGGAGCCCGGCCCCCCTGCTGTGCCCCCCCCCAACCCCAGGCAGTCCTGTGAAGGATCTGCTCGGGTTATACACAAAAATAAATAGTTAACGCAGAAGTCCCAAAACATGCCCTAGGAACTTTTTCTGTAAAATTTGCACAAGCTTTTGGAAGATTCTTCTGCGTGTAATGCCGCTATTCGTGCTTGCATTATGGAGTCTGGAAGTCCTTGTTGTGTGAGGCTGGGCCAGCTGGGCCAGTGGGGAGGAGCCCCGAGTGAAAGCAGAGGGTTCGGGCCAGTGCACTAGTCACATCCGGCTGCTGTAACAAAGGTGCCACAGGCTGGGAGGTTTGAACAACAGGCCTTTGTTTCACACAGTTCTGGAGGCAGGAAGTCCGAGGTCAAGGTGTTGGCTGGACTGGTTTCTCCTGAGGACTCCTTCCTTGGTATGTAGATGGCCATCTCCTCGTCCTGTGCCCTCACAGGGTCATCCCCCTCTGCATATCTGCATCCTGATCTCCTCCTCCTCTTCTTCGTTTCTTTTTTTAAAGATTTTATTCCTTTTTAGAGAGAGGGTTAGGGAAGGAGAGAGGGAGAGAAACATCAATGTGTGGTTGCTTCGCACATACCCCCAATTGGCCCACAACCCAGGCATGTGCCCTGACTGGGAATTGAACCAGCAACCCTTTGGCTCGCAGGCCAGCGCTCAATCCACTGAGCCACACCAGCCAGGGCTGATCTCTTCTTCTTATAAGGACATTTGTCACATTGGATTAGGACCCATTCTGATGACTTCGTTTTACCTTAATTATGTCTTTAAAGGCCCTGTCGTCAAACACAGTCACACTCTGAGGTTTGGGGGATTGGGACTTCAACCTATAGATTTTGGAGACACACGGTTCATGCACGACACCCAGACTGCATGTGAACTGTGGGGTCCCAGCTCCAACCTCAGCTCAGACTCTGAGGGAAATCACAGGCCTCTGAGACATTTAAGCAGAATTGTGATGTTATCTCATTTGGTTTTTAAAGGCTCATCTGGCTGCTTGTTGGAGAGACAGAGGAAGCCAAGGGAGAGGGAGGCCACCACCAGTTCAGGGCTAGGAGAAGGTAGACGGCCACTGGGACCAGAATAGTAAGAGCGCCGGGGGCAGGTGGTGCGGACAGTGGGGTGCCGGGCATGTTTTGAAGGTCGGCTGACCTAGCTGGACGTGGGCAATGAGAGGAAAAGAAGAGGACTCTGAGGCCGATCTGCCATTACCTGAACCTCCCAGGCTGCTCACCGCTCTCTGGCCATAAACCCTCCCTAGGAAGATGGTGTCTGGCTGAGATGTGCTTAGTGTGGCAGCAGGCTGGGGCCTGAAGGAACAGAGCATCAAGAATGGGCTTTCAGGGATAAGAAGGTTCCCAGGACATCCCGGAGGTGGAGCCATCTGGCACCGTCTGATTGCCCCTGTCAGAGGAAAGGGCTCCTTCCTTCCAGGCTGACTCGGCCGGCGGTGTGTGGGTGCACCCATCGCTGCACAGAAATGTTCACGACACTGAACGTGGGAGCTTTAAATGCAGGGGGTCACAGCATCCGGCAGCATTAAACTCTCCAGCATGGTTTCCATCGCAGGCATTAGTACCCACCCATGTCTGCTAGTGTGACTATGAAATACGGGAACTAGTTTTAAAAATAAACTAATAGCTTACCTAGGAAATATTTTATGGCTTTTGTTAGCAGGGATTGGGGAATGAGTTTTGGAGATTCTGAGCATGAAGAGAAGTTTATGGGATGAAATTAGTGATTTAGTCTTTTTTAGAATTGTCCATTGGAAGTTTTCCTGGTTTCCTCCATCTCACACAGTGTTCTTTGGGTGTGGTCCTGGGCCAGGCATCACCTGGAAGCTTGTTAGAAATGCAGGTTCTCAGGCCCAGCCTAGCCACATGAGTCCGATGCCCAAGCTTGAGGCCAAGGGGCTCTGGGAGAGTGCCAAGGCTCAGGTCAGTGGGAAGATGAAAGCTGGGCCCCCGCGTCCTTCACGGGGCTCCAGAAACGGAATCAAGTGAGAAACAGGGAGGACACCTTACGCCTGCGCCGCCCTGTCTCGGGCTCCTGCTCGCCCTTCAGCTGATGCTGGGCCCTCCCTCAGGCACCCGCTCAGGGGCTGCTCCAGGGCGGCCTTCGCCTGCTGCCTGAATGGCTCTGGCATTCCCGCGTCCTGTGCCCACAGCCCCGGGTGCGGGGCTCTCCCCTCTCTACGGTCTGCTTGGTGGCTCCGTTACCATATCCATCTGTTCACTGAGCCTGGGTGGTGCCCTGTTTGACCTTGTGTCCCCAGGCCTGGCACTGAAATGTGTGTGCTCCATGTGTGTTGAACTAGCAAGGTGTAGAAAGCACATGTTGATGTGAATTGAGGAATTGTGGCAGGTGGTGAAACACCTAAAGATGAAATATTTGTGAATATTTTTCTGATTTTCAGAAAGAAAATGCTTTATTGAGAAACTATCACTTAATTATCTTGACCTTCATAAATGCATGAAAAAATTGTGAGTCCATTCAAAGGAAAATGATCATCTACAGCTACCAACAAAGATACACTAAATTCTTTTTTGTTAAAGATTTTATTTATTTATATTTAGAGAGAGGGGAAAGGGATGAGAAAGAGAACTACATCCATCAGTTGCCTCTCACACACACACCCACACTGGGGACCTGGCCAGCACCCCAGGCACGTGCCCTGGCTGGGAACCAAACCAGCGACCCCTTGGTTCACAGGCCAGCACTCAATCCACTGAGCCACACCAGCCAGGGCCACTAAATTCTTAATAAACTAATTTTTTATGAGAGTGTGAAGTCAAAGTCAAAGGAACTTCATTCATATTTTGGTGTCTGCATTTTGAGAAAGGCTTTCTTTGCACTCTATGTTGTCCTCCATGAACAAAGAGGAGAGAGAGTGACTATAGCATTTCGAGATTGTTTGGACCCTCTTTTAGCAAGCACTCTCTCTCCCCTTCCACTGTGGGAGGAGCATGTGTGCCCCTTTGACTTGCACTTGACCGTGTGACTGGCCTTGGCAGATCTGATGCTCACATGTGTTTGCACAGTGGGCTGGCCCTTCCCACTCCCCAGTGATCCCTCGTGAGAACGCATGCAAGTCTGCCACGGCCCCTCCAGCCGGGGTCGAAACCGAGGCACGTGGGGCAGAGCCACCTACACAAAGTCGTGAACATGAGGATAATACTGATCATTTTCATGGCACTCAGTTGGGGGCAGCTTGTCAGGCAGCATTAGTATGGCACTCACTGACTAATACAGATAGAGAGGTTTGAATAGAGCTGAACAAGCAGCCATCCAATGGGAGAATGATAGTCCTCAAGGTGACTCCATTGTCTTCTCACTTTTAAAATGCATATTGAAATGCTGTCTTTGACTATTGTTGGAAAACAGAAGACCTGCCAGAAACACATGCGTGCCTGTCCAGCACACCAGCTACTGCCCCGTGGGAGAAGGAGCGGAGGTGTTCTCTTGGCTTCCAAGTGGCACAGTTAAGAGCAGTGAACCAATGAGTAGAAATTACCAGAGCCAGATTGTGACTAAAAGGAAATATTTTCCCAAGGGACTCCAAAAACAGAGTGCCTTGTGAGCATGGGCTGTTGCAGTGGAGTTGGTACGTGCTGCCCCCTTGACTCGGAGGGAGCTGGGGATCTGTCGTGGCTACAGTGACTTCTCAGATTCAGTGCCTTTAAAAATTGCTAGTCCTGCTCAAAATATTTTGCAAACATCTCTGAGATTCCCATGTTCAACGGACATGGTTACAAAGAACGAGTGTCAACTGTAAAAATAAAGACTCTTGGTGGTTGAAGAGGAGAGTTCCGAAGGCACTGTACATACTTTCTAGTAAAGTCCTCACTTAATGTCCTCAATAGGTTCTATGACTTTAAGACTGTAAATGAAATTTAACTTCCTGTGTTAGCTCATCAACATTATAACCAAACAGCGTTGTACTAAACATTCTCATCAGGACCTGCTGCGTAATGGGGACTTCGAAGGCAATGCCGAACAAAACGCTTTGAACATCTTGAAGAGAGCAAGCTTAATTTGGATGTGTAGACATCGATCCCACTTAGGTTTCTGCTTTTGCTTGGTAGTTGTCCCTTTGTATAATTAAGCAAAACAAACAAACAAACAAACACACGTAAAACTGTTTTGATGTAAGTGGGCCTTGTGTTGGCGGGACCACATCCGTAAACTCAACATGGGTTGAGATTGTCAGGTTCTTTGTCAGGTTGAGAACCCACGGGTTCTTGCCACGGGTCGCCCTCCTTGGCCTGCCCGTGTCCAGTGTCTCCACATGACAGTTGTGTGGTCAGTGTCCTCCTGCACAGCTTCCCTCCCACCACAGCCGATGACTGGACCAGTCAGCTGGCCTTCCTCCCTTTGTTTCCACGTAGCTTCCTTACAGCATTTCACTGTGTGCCGTTTACATCGTCTGTTCGTTGCTTGGCAGATCAGTGTTGTCCTCCCTACCACGTTCAGAGCTCCATAAAGAACAATGGCCACGTTCTAGACTCCTGTGAGCCTCCCCCTGGCCCCATGTGGCGCTGCAGCGGCAAAGACTGCTGAGGGCGGCCAGCTCGCTCCCATCTTTATTCAATTCATGAGTCCTCAGCAGCGCCCCCTGCGAACGTTCCTGGTGAGGGAACCTTTGCTGTTGGTCATCTGCTCCGCTTCCCAACTGAGAATCCTCCCCAGAACCAGACTTTCAGGAACTAGTATCTATAGAGGACCATGGCCTGAGAAACCTCTTTTTCGTTGTCATTACGAACAATTCATAAACATTGCAATGAAAAGCTTTCCAAGCCTCAGCTACTCATGAAATAGGTAAACTCATTTTCTCTAGAAGAGAATAATTTTAACAGTCCCTTAAGGTCCATTGGTTCACAATTTAGCCGAACGTGGTTTTCTGCAGCTTAATCCTACACAGCGAGGCTGCCTGTGGTCCATGTGCTGCTTTCTCCTGGTACACACGTACGGGGACAGCCAGGGCTGGAAGCTCTGTCCACGTGTCCAAACTCCCCTCTTTGCCAGAATGATCATCTCTTTGGAGGTGTGGATCATTAACCCTTGCAGCTCGATTTGTACTATTATAAGTAGTATTTTCACATTCCTGTATTTCTGATCAATTAAGAATTAATCTGATCACATTTATTTTATACCTCTGGTTTTAGAGAAAGAAATATTTGTTGTAGCTCTCAAAACAAGCTATTGCAGTTATCTGATGCACATACAAAAATCTAGTTGCCTACATTCTAATTCTAGTGAAGTGCCAAAGTTGAAATATAGTAACATTCTTGTAGTTCTATTTGGGTAAAACTTGGATGAAGTTTTCTACTTTGAGGGATAATCATAGCACCACTGCAGAGAGCAAGTGAGTATTAGAACTGAAATCATCAAGTGGAGCCATGACCTTGGGTTCAAATCCTGGCTCTGCCATCTGTCAGCATGAGGTACCTCAGTTTCCCCGTCTGTAAAGTGGGTCCATGAGAACAGCTTCTTCGTTAGGTTGCTGTGAAGAACACGTAAGTTAATTTCACATAAAAGGCACTTGGAGCTGCCTGCAGGAGGCTCTCAGCAAATGCCTGTCGGTGCCTTTGTCACACGTGAATGTACTAAATGAGTGCCTTGCTCATGCATTCGGTACACATTGTGGCCATTACTATTACATATTATTAACTATATTTTTCAATTAACAATCCCAGTAATGAAAGGTGGAGATATTCCAGGCACGTGAGAAGAAAGGGAAGCATACGAGAAGCCATGGCCTGGAAAGGAAGGGACGTGTGGGGACCATGCCACCTAGACAGGGCTCTCCAAGGCGGTGCCGCGCCCACAGCCAGCGCCGTGGGCGTGGGCGTCGGCACGCCACACCTCAGGGAGGAGTTTCCCGGTGCAGCGTTTTCTTCTTTCCTGCTGAGGGACACCCCAGCGCAAACCCCAAAAGATACACAAAAGCTGAGAAGAAAGCTCGCTTTTGGGAGGAGAACGTCAGTAGGACTTAAAGTTGTGAGTTTCACTATACAAAAGTGGGGATGTTCTTTCCACATTTCAGAAATTAAGTGGTTTGTGTGTGTCTGCATCAGGGTTCCAGCAAGTGTTCTAGCTTTTTGCTTTATTTCCTTATTAATAGTATTAAAGAAATGGATCCAGTCCCCAAAGCGTGAAAACCAATTTCTTATTTTTCTAGTCACACCACATGGCTGTGGCACTGAACTCACCAAAGCAGAGAACTAGTGTTAAGTTTCACCAATGGCATTTGTGGCAAAATTTTAGGAATGATGAACTAATGTCCCAAATATGACTTCACTTTGGTAAGGACGCTTTGTCTTTAAAGACAAAAAATTTTTGAGTGTTTTGAATTCTGAATCCTTTAGAAGGGAAAACATACCATTTTGTATTTAAATGATAACAAAATACAGGAAGTCATTGAATGCACATAGGTGTTAGGTCTCAGTGGTTTATCACTTTTGTAATTTTGTGCTCCCATCAATTCTCAAAGGGCTAAAATATTTGTGGTTGTCCAAAATCTAGTCCTCAGTATTGGCAGGATCGCTCTTTCATAAGAACACGTTCGTTCACCCACCCACCAAACACTTAGAGAGAGTCTGCTATGTGCCGATTTGTCCACCTGGTAGAACGTGAAAGAGAGCATCTGCCTGGGTCTGGAAGCTTCACCAGTAGCAATCCCCAGACATGAGCCATCGCTTAATGTGATAAGTGTTAGAACCTCACGTGGAAAGTAGGAGGGAGCATTTTGATGTGCTGCGTGTTTATCCCAGCATAGGGAAAACCTTCATTTGAAATTGGGCCCAGCCACGTCCCAATCTGTGTCTTTGAAAGATTATTGCAAACACAGTTAGGAAGGACCTCAATCACCATGTCATGTGTGTTATCTGTGTTGTAATAGAGACCTAAATGCATATGACCTGGCCGGGCATTATCTCTAGAATTTGGCATGACTGTGACTGGTCATTTGTGATGTATCCTTTGTTTTAAAAAACAGCATATCATTCAGAAAGTTTCTTTGTAAGAATAACCAGTTCCACACTCTCTATGATTTCTCCATCAATGGCTGGGCCTCAGAATTCTAGAACTACAGAGTGTCCGTCTGGCACGTTACACTGATTGCCCAGCTCCCAGACCGCTCTGCCATTGTTATCATTGAAAATGACAAGAAGCATCTGACTCGAAGTCCCCTATTAAACATTGAACAATTTAGTAGTGACTAGCCCAAGGAAGAGTGGACTTTAGTGTGGCTCCCCAGGAAGTGCCATCAGGTAGAGCTGCGAGGTTGCGGCCGAGAGCAGTGCCAGGTGATGGGGCTGGTACCTGGCGCTAAACAGGAGGAGGGTTCTCAAGTGTGTGGCTACCCAGCACAGGAAAGGAGAACGAATTATCGGCACATAGACGGGCGGGGTGCCAGGTACCACGTCCACCGAAAAACCCAGGAAAGGATAAAGTGAGGAGAAGCTGAAGCAACACTTGTCCACGGAGGGGAGGTATGCCGGGCGAGGCGGGGGGCTCCCCGGTGCTGGTGAGCAGTGCTGGCATGCGCCGGCCTCGTGGAAACCCACCGAATGTCAGGGCCGTGTGTGGCTTTCTGCACTTGGCTTCGTTATACCTGAGTCCTCAAGTGCGGATCCAGGGAAGCGGGTCAGCAGGTGGTCCCTTCCCTGCCTGCATCAGCCCCAGAGGAATTGAATTTTAAATTACCCATCATTTCATTTGGTTGAACACTACATTAAATAACTCCCTGCTCTCCTGACATGATTAATTTAAGACTCTTTTACTGCCAAAATTCGTGCCATTTATTGATATGAAATTCACAATAACTTGAGATTGTATTGTAGAAAATATACTCTCGGGGTATAAAATAAAAGTCAGTCCACTTCTCAAACGGCCCTATTCCTTCGGCTTCCTCCGACCTCACTCAGCACACCTAGCGAGGGCCAGCGTCCCGTGAGGGAGAACGTGGATCTCAAGTGTATTTTGTATTTTTTCACGGATCGAGGATCTTAGAGGAAGGCACGCCCACTGACTGCTGGGAAAATCCTGTAGAATGTTCAAGATGTTTGCCAAACCCGGAGGCTACAAACGTGTAAGATGAAGAAACTGACAGATTGTGAGTGAGGTTCACATTCAGAACTGACTTTTGGGAAAGGTCTTAATTAGTAACATCTTTAAAACATATTTAGATACTTGGGGGAAACTGGATTAACCCAGATGCACTCAATGAAAGAACACACTGAATCATAAACTGCGTGTGCACACGTGTGGGTGTTCTGACTCACTAGCTGCTCGGGAATGGTCCCAGCACTCCGAATTTCCACCGTTTTCTCTTCGTATCCTAACGCTCGCACGGGGAAGGGAAAGACTCGCAGAGACAGATTCGGTACCGACCTCACCTCAGAAACGACCCCTGGCAGACGGTCGCGGCAGCGAGTCACCCCCTAGTGGCGGCGGCCTCTGGGGACTTAGCAATCTCGTTTCCCTGTGTCTTTTCCTGGGGTCCCCTGGGCTGAACGTAACTGAAGGTTCCCTGGTCACAGAAAGGGGACCTGCGTCCTGGACGTGCCGTGTCAAATACGCCGTCTGTCTCCTCCTGACTGTGTGGGGATTGGCCTCTGCGTGGGAGCCGGTGTGGAGGGGCAGAAATGAGATCTCAAGGGCCTGACAGCACCCCCCGCTAATGTTTGAATCTCAGTCATGCTTTTCTTTCGCTTCTGGTGGAGGAAATGTTGACTGTGACTTTCCAGGCTCTGTGTGTGGTTTTCTTCTTGTATCTTCCTAAGGATGCAGAAGAGGGAGCTGGCTTCACTTCCTGAGTTCTCAGGGTGGCCCCAGAGGCCAGCTTGCCACACCCACAGGTACCAGGTGGGCATGGAGGGTGGTGGAGCGGAGACTTGAGTGGCCAGCACCTGCTCCTCCTGCCCTTTCTACTCTCTTGTCAACTTTAGTGCACAGAAGCACAAATCTCCACATAACCAAGCAAAGTGCTGGGCAGAATCACCCTATTGTGGAAATGGATACCAAAGCAGCTGCCTCTTAAGGGTCGAGGAAGCACACATTCCCGGGACCAAGACTGTCCCCTTGGTCTTACATTCTCCAGCAGGAAGGGCACCACAGTTTAGTAGGGTCCCCTCAGCCTATTAACACTCACGGGAGGAGGGGCGCACCCTGAAAAACTAAAGTTAAATGAATACATTATTTGCTGTAAACCAGAGACACTTGCTCTAATTGCATTGGCTCATAAAAAGGCGACCACGGTGCACTGGGTGAAGCATGGTCTTTCAGACAGACTTAGGTGCGACCTCCGTCACTCCCATATGATGCATCCCTCAGCATATGATAAACGTGCTTAAGCCGTTCGAGCCACAGCACTGTATTTTAAATGGCACTGGAATTCACTGCCTGTGAGTTAGAGGCGAGGATCTGAAACATCAGTGTGTGTCCACAGCAGGCAGCAGATCTGGGACAAGGGGAGTGTCGTCTGCTGTCACAAGGCAGTCCTGAGTGTCTCCCCACGGGGGAAGTGGCATGGGCACCAGCTTCGAGAGACTCTGGGCTTGGGGCAGGTTCAGCACCTCTCTGTGGAAAGTGTCAGCTTGCCAAGCAAAGCAGCATTATCATTTCCTTTTTCTGAGGCTGGACACCAGACAGGAGTAACAGGCGGAGGAACTTCCAGTTTATTTCAAGAAAGCCTGGGGCCGCTTCCCCTCCCTTCCTCCTGCCTTGTAGTTGTATAGTTGTTTGTTTGAACTTGAGACTTCCTGACCTTGGAAGGTGTTTTTGGCCTGGGCAGTTGAAGCAGCTCCCTGACATTCGGAGCTCCAGCCAGCACAAGCCCCGCTTTCTAAGGAAGGAAACGCCCAGAACTTGCAAGCAGAATGGCAGGGCGTGGCCCTGCCCCCACTCTGCAGGAGTATTTCTCTGAGACCACAGGCATTGTCTGCCCCTGCCTGTCCTGCAAGGTGTGGAGGGCAGGCAAGTGCTGGAGTTGTTTTCTCTAGGTGGCTCTCCTTGCACTGGTGGCAGGA
>PVJI01020274.1:0-29373 GCA_004026765.1 Micronycteris hirsuta | reverse complement strand
CATAGGGGGAGGCTATCCAGCAAGGATGCCCAGAGTTGATAGAAGGTTTGTCGCAGAAATAGACACAGGAGATAACCCCCAAAAGAGTCCATCGGCTGGGCCTCAGATAGAAGGGGAGTTTGGGTGCTTCTGGGCCCAGGAATCTGGGGACCCCACACTGGGGCACCACCGTGGATTTGGGAAACTTGTGGCTTCTCCTCTACTCTCGGTCCCCGTCTCTACTTGATAGTTTCTGCCTACTCAGAGCTTCTGTTTCATCCATTCACATTCTGTCAACAAATCCTTTCTCAGCACCTTCTCTCTACCTGGTGCCGTTCCAGGAGCCGGGAAATCAACCATAAGTTGATGTAAGAAGTACCTGTCATCGCCAAGTGTATCTTCTACGGGGGGAGCAGACAATGACCAGAGAAAGCACAAGGTCATTTCCAGTGGTGGAGGTATGATGACAAGCCTCCTCTAATGACCTCTCATTAGAAGAACATCCAAAGGTCACCCCAGGGTCCCTGAGTCCTATGTAGACTGACACCCTCTGTCACCTCTCCCTGGGCAATCCCGCTCTCCGCCTTGCTCTCTGAGCACCACCCTCCTGGTCTCGACATTCCTTGAACAGGTTGGGAGTACTTCTTCCTCAGGGCCATCACGCTGGCTGTTCCCTCTGCCCGGATGCTCTTCCCCAGGACATCCCACTAGCTGCCCGCACCTCTTTCAGGTCCACTTGACCATCCCCCTCTCTGTGAGACGGTACCCCTCGCTCCCACCGAATCACTCCGACCCTTTGCCTTGCTTTGTCTTGCCTCACTGTTCTTAGCACTGCCTGACCCTGCGGTGTGTCTCTGTATCCGTGCCTTTGCTCACTGTCTGTCTCCCTCTCTAGGGGTGAGCTCCTTAGGGGCAAGGACTTTCTCTGCAGAATCCACAGCACAGAGAAGAGCCTAGCACCAAGTAGACACTCGATGAGTGTTGCTTTTTCAGAGACTGAGTGAGGAAAGCAGTCTGTGGCCCAGGTGGTGGTACTGCTGGAGAACGACTGGGGTGAGGAGGGTGCAGGTAGGCGGGTCCCACAGAGCGGGAAGGGAGAAGGGGATGCTCTGTGCAGTCAGGCCTCATTTGTCTCCCAAAGCCCCGCCCGGGCAACTCGCCCCACATCCTCGGGGTAGGGCGTGGGCGGGGCCAGAAGAAGAGGGAGCAGCCCTCCTCCCCACCATGCATTTCGATTCCTCTTGTGCCAGACTCATATTCATATTATTTTGTCTTCATCCTTATCATTTAAGTTTTGCTGGAATGCATCTAGAAGTGGTACCCTTTTCGGTAATTTTGTCTGAAATATCATACAGCATGTCTATCTACTCCCTAATGTCTTCTCCAGTTCCAGGAAGATGTCTTATATCTTATATTTTTATAGATTTTCATCTGGTTTTGCATTCTGGGAAAGCTTCTCAAGTTCATGCCCAGGTCATCGATTTGGTTTCTGTTCCTTTTCACCTCCAGAGTGAGTCTGAATTCTGCTTCTGCAACGTGGTTTCTTTTCAAGACTTCCGCGTCAGCCCCCGCCCCGTCTCCAGGTCGGATGAGTGCCTCAGGCCTTCTTCACCCTCTTCCCCTCCTCTTCTGGGGCTTCCTACTTCTCTCTGCAGGCATGGCCTCCTGCATTGTCTTCTCGCCTCTTCTGAACTTTTCTTCTGGCTGCTGGAGTAAATCGTTTTCAGGAGCATACATTTCCTCTGCACATCGTGGAGGTTTCGTTCAACAGTGATATTTGTTGGCCGTCTCCCCGTTACCTAGCACCAACTGGGTCCCGGCAGGCGGTTCCTGGGCAGCCAGTCTCTGTCCCCACAGATGGGAGAGTTCAATGGGGAGACTGAACGATTATACAAGCGATTTTCATTAATATGACAACCGATAGGGCAGGTGTGGGGTGAGAAGAGAGCACATAGTAGGAGCATATAACCTTGTTTAGGGCTGAGATGAATGGGGGCGGGGGGAGAATGCTACCCTCTCATATTCTGAAGTATTGTTTTTTCTCATAGCCCATGTTGCTGAGTTTGAGTTTGTGTCTCCCTTGCTTTGACCACTTTCAATGAGACATAATTGATACAGGCTTCTACAGATACAGGCCACTTACAGAGATAGAGTATCAAGGTCCCCATAGCTCTTCTCATGGTCCATTTGGGTGTCGTTCCCGTCTCCTTTCCGATGTCGAGGCAGGGGACGGGTTGAGGTTCACAGCATCTGCTCCAGTCTGCGGTGTAGAGAGACAGTCTCCCCGTGCCTCTCTGCTGACACAGCTGAGACCCCTGCCCCCAGGGCTTTGCCCTCTGACATCCTGAACCAATCGGCATTGCCCACACACAACCAAAATCCCCAGCAGGCATTGTTTCTAGGACTCTTCTGGAGAAAACAAGGTTGTTGTGGACAATTTCTTCCAAACTGTGGCCCCTCCCCGTACCCACGGAAATGTGTGTGGTGTGGTGCTCAGGACCCTGCAGGCGGCCCATGGCATTGCTGACGCCCTCTGACCTCAGGCAGAGACAACCTGGGTGATGGGGAGAGACGGGCAAGTCAAGAAACTGCCCCCACCGCGGACCCCCCCAGGACTCAGGGCCCAGAAAGCACCAACAAATCTGATTCTAAGGAAGAAAGAACAAAAAATCACTTCTGTGAGAAGGGAAGAGCGAATGAAATGGAGGCTACGGGTGGGGGGTGGAGGACCCAGCAAGTTTCTGAGGAGTCAGGGTAACTATTTAACCTGGAAGGAATAATGCGTCTCCCACCATGGTCTGCACCAGTAACTCACAGGCCGTGGGGTTAACGACGAGCTGGTGGGGAGCTGGGCGCTTGAATCTGCCTTTTAATGGAGTTCCCAGGTTAAGGCAGGTTTTGTTTAAGGTCCGTCAATAGGCAGAGCTATTCGGGCTTGGTGATTAAAAGGAAACCATGAAGAAGTCCTGCAACAGGAATCATTTTGGCTCAGTCAGACCTTCCCTCCCTAGAGAACAGTGGTTGGGATCGGAGCAGAGACTCTAGACCCGTTTTCCATCAGCCAGCTCATGCCCCCCGCCCCCCAACCCCCACCCTCCGCCGTGAGTACTGACCTCCCCTTTCCCTTTAGCAAGATGGTTCAATCCACACCCCCAGGCAAAGAGAAGAAATTCATGTTCATTTCTTTTCTGGTCGATGGGGCACGTTGGAACAATTTGAGTTAACAGTGTAGATCCAGCTTATTTCTTGAATTCCAGATGATAGGTCACAGTGAATTAGTATGAGTCAGAATTTCAGCTTGACAGAAGTGATTCTATTAGGTGCCTTGCGAGTCTCTGGGTCCCTCTGGCTCTCCTTCTTTATTAGACGTAGCCTCGGGAAATCAGGAGGAAATGAGATGCCCAGGAAGGCGAATCCTAGTGATCCGCGTTGCCTTGGTTAGGAAATGAGGGTAGAACAGGGTCCCGGAACATGAAATTGCCTTCAGGCCTTGCAGACGGGCTCAAGTGCTTGCGAAGATGCATCCAGTAATTACAACGCTAGGAAAAAAAGGTTTTCCTTTCTCCAGCGTTTATCTTCAGGGGGCCAATGAAACCGTGCGAATTGTGGGTACTTAGGAGTAAAATATTGTTTCTTTCTCCTCTTTTCTCCTCTCCTCTTCTCTTCTCTTCTCTCCTCAATAGTCAGGACTTCTTCTGGAAATGTTTTTCCCAATCCAGCATTTTGAGTTTATCAGACAACATTTTCCAAGGCCTGCTGTTTATTTTCACAACTCGCGCTTCGCCAAGTCAAGAGCATGAAGAAGAAAGATCCTAGTTGCCGTGTGGTTCTGTAATTTTAGGTTTTTTTCTTTTTTTCTTAAAGATTTTATTTATTTATTTTTAGAGAGGAGAAGGGAGGGAGAAAGAGGGAAAGAAACATCATTGTGTGGTTGCCTTTCACGGGCCCCCTACTGGGGACCTGGCCTGCCTCTCAGGCATGTGCCCTGACTGGGAATCGAACTGGTGACCCTTTGGTTCACAGGCCAGCACTCAACTCACTGAGCTGCACCAGCCAGGGCTGGCTTTTAAATTTTAAATAAATAATACTTTAAAGGGCTGTCGGTTGCTAGTTCACACACACACACTCTCTCTCTCTCTCTCTCTCTCTCCCCCTCTCAAACCTGGCTGCAGTTATCATACTAAAAAAAAATTAAAATCCCTGCTGTGAATCTAACAAGGAAAAAAGGCTCTGAATCTCTCCTCCTTGCTTGTCAAGAATCAAACTGGAAACAAGAAATGTTTGAAACAACAGCAAGTGCACTAGAAATGTGAAAATCTTGGGGGGAGGAGAGAAACCGTGCGCTGAGGCAGGGGTGCTTATGTGTGTGAGCGTTTTCTCTAGATGGGTCGTCATAGGCTGGTACATGAAGTATGAGGTGGCAACAGATTTTAAATAATCATTGATATTTTCATTTTTGTAAGGGCCAGAGAAATTACGGTGGTCCCTTTGGAGTTGAGAATAGCTTCTTGAAGACTTTCATTACTATTGCTCTTGAGAAGGTCCATGATCACTTCTGGATACATTTGTTAAAATGATAGATGAGAACAGTGACAAAGAAAATAGTCTTCTAATGTCCTATTCCCTTGAAATTTTCAGCTCGAAAACAGCTTGGCAATGACTGTAAGAATGTCGCTTGGAGTTCTAACACACACCAGGGCAGCTCTTTAGATGCGAAGCATCCATGAAAACATGTGTGTGCCTAAGTGCAAAGCATGACATTCACATGCACGCTCATGTGAGCACAACATGCAGAACCAGCATTTCCAAAGGCTTAGCAAAAGGGCTGGGATTCAAACCCGGGAACTAGGAGGAAGAGGCAGAAGCCGCTTTGTGCATATCCACAGAGCTGCTGGCTCGCTTCCCTTGCGCTGATCTTGGAACTTGACAACTGAGAAATACATCTTTATCGTTCTTTTTTGCTTGGACTAAAAAGCATTATATATACTTGAATGCAACATTGTGTTTTATTTTCCGGCTCTGCCAAGATTCAATCTCCTGGTATTGAATATCCACCGAAAGAACGCTAGACAATTGCAGGGCGTGCACAAAGGGGCACAGAAACCCCTAAGCCGCGTTCTCTCTCCAAGTCTGACTCAATATAACACTAGCCCCACCCTGTTCACTCCGGGATTCTGAGTAATAAACAGAGGCGGAGGAGAAAGTGGAACTGAATCTCAATTATGAGAGATATAAGGGAACAGGTACTTTTATTGCGTTTATGGAGTTTGGTCTTTTATATCCTTTACCAAATTCTGTTATAAAAGAAAGTACCTCTTTCTTAAATTTGGCTATAAAAACCGAAAGAGATTTGAATAGCGGCAGACTGTAATAAGTCACTTTAAAAGGGAAAACATTCCACAAAAGTAAATCAGTCATTTCACTACCTTAACACTTGAGTTTCTATTACTTTCAGGATGTTTTCAAGTTCAGAAGGAATAGAGAAACCAGGAAAATAATTGATTTGTTTAAAGTCGGCCATATGAATGAATGGGGGCAGAATTTAAAATAGAGTGAAATATAGGGAATTTAATACCGCTTGTCAAAAACTGCTTAGCCCATTCAGCCTGTGATGACGTATCATTTGGGTAACTAGATTTCCAAAGGGAGTTGAGGCTGGGGCACTCAGAAGGTGAGGGCTTGGGTTCCAGTGCGGCCACTGGAGCAACGCATGGACAGCTGGGGGGGACCCTGGGACACTACTGAGTCACTAATCCAGCATGTGATGGACTGTAGTGTCCGCTATGTGGACAGAAAGGCAGAGTGGCCAAAACCCAGCATGAGAGAGAAAGCAGTCACCTTAGTCCCTTGCCTGTGGACCCACAATGCGTTTTAATGGCTTCCCATCACCTTCTGGTTCAAAGTCGAACTTTGCAGCCCGGCACCTGTTCCTTCTGATAGTCCATTATGTCTCCCATGCCTGCACTTTTACAGGCTGCTCCTCCTTTGTGAAATTCATAGTCAATCTGCAGGACGCAGTTCACATTTCTTTCTGTGGGAACCTCTGACTTCTCACACTGTCTGCCTTCTTCTGTTTTCTTCTTTCACACTCCCATAGCATCTCGTGCTCGCGTGGCCAGCATTCAGCGTATTTTTATCCCCTCCCCCTGCACCCCGCCACCCCGACCCTGGCCCAAAGCCTGGCTCCTCTGTCTCCATCTTCACTGTGTGGTTCTGATTAGCACGCCCTCACCACTGGAGCCCCATTCTCCCCGCTCCACTCCCTGCTCTGTGGCCTGGGGAGGGACATCATGCAGGCCCATGGCTCCGCATTTCTGGTTGGGTTAAGCTCTCACTCCGTCGAACGTAGTTTACAAAACAAACGCATGCCAAACTGGACATTGCCCTCTGGCTGCCAGATGCAAAGGCACAGATGATAAATGGAGGGTGGGAAGGAAGAGGCAGCCGGGATGTTTATGACCTGGCTACCTCCCTCTGCCCCATGGGCTGGCAGTGCCTGTGACCCTGTACGGCCACCAGCCCCAGTGGGGCAACCCCGCCCAGACAGTCCTGGCTCCCCTGATTCTGGGAACTTCTCCCTCCCCCGTCCCTGCGGGCCTGGGGGTGGGAACAGCTTCTGCTCCTCCCAGATTTTCCCAACTATGAGAGGCAGCTTAGAGGCAGAGACCTCCAAGGCCCATTCTATAACCCGCACCCCCCCACCCCCCCACCAGGGGCATTAGGTCTCCAGCATACTTTGCTTTGTGATGGGTGCTCACCTCCCTCCATCTTCCAGGTCCCAGGTACGGAAGAAGTCGGCTTGGAGGCTCTGTCATCTGATCAATTCCTGCTAAGCTGGGAGGTATTGATCCCTGGCAATTGCTGCCCTGCCTTTCTTTGTGTGAGGAGCTGACAGTAGGTTTAGGGATTGTGCACAGGGGTGGTACTTCTGAATAACAATGGCCCATTGTCCGCTATCGATCGTTCTGCAGTCTAACTGGGTTAGATCGGGTGCACGTTTCACGCCTCCTTCCTCTCCCTCCCAAAGCAAACCAAAGTCTTTAAAGCGGGAGGGGCAGGTATAGACAAGTTACTTCATGTCACGTGAAGATGCTCGGCTCCTGGCCAAGTACATTTGTGTTTCCTTTTGAGTGCTGAAAACGGGTCAGGGACAATAGTCCTGGAAATGACCCTGGATTGGTCCATGTGGCTTGGGCCTTAGACAGTTGTATTTCCGGCCTTGTCCTTGCCATCTTGTCCAGAACCCCCCACTGTCTGAGGGGGTCCCTCACTTTGGGGGGGGGGGTGCTCTGCCCCCGGCTAGCTTCTCCAGAAGGCCCAGGATACTGCTAAAGGCACTTGAAAATGTTTGACATCCCATTTCTCTTAAGCTCAGAAGGCAAAATATACTACTATTACTACTAGTAATAATAATAATAGTAAATCCAGCATGGATTATATTTGCTTTATAGCAATGTGGTTGTAAAATATAATTCTTAATATTAAAGAAAGGGCCCGAAAGACCGAAGTGCCCAGGACCGCAGAGGTCATCACGAGGTCCAGCTCCGCTGAACACCAGCCCGACAGACGCCCCCGAGGCAGGTGCGACGCGGGGGCACCGGGCTCCGCTCCCCGACTCGGGCCACCCGGCAGCAGGCCGGAGGCTGAGCCGCCTCGCACGGGGAGGGGCTGCTTGTCCTGCTCACGCCAGGCAGCTCCAAACTCGTTTGACCGCAGAATACTTGGAGAAACACTTGTTTCATCTGTCTTTTTAGCCTGGATAAGTCCTCAGAACTGCAGTAGTGCAATCTTGTACTCATGTTTTAAATGCCTTCTGAGAAATATAGAGCTACGATTATCCATTTTTTCAAAGAAGCAAGATTTAAACTTTCACCTTAAAAAATTAGAAAAATAAGAGCAAACTGAACCCAAAGCTAGCAGAAAGAAGGGAATAATTAATATCAGAGCAGAAACAAATGAAAGGTGGGATAGAAAAATGATTGAAAAAATTACCAAAACTAAAAGTTTTGAAAATATCAACAAAAAATATCTTTGAAAAGATCAACAAAATTGACAAATCTTTAGTTAGTCTGACCAAGAAAGAGAGAGAACTTAATTAACTAAAACAGGAATGAAAGAGAAGACGTTACTCCCCACCTTAGAACATTAAAATGGATTATAGAGAAAATAAATCATAAGGGAATACTATAAACTGTTGTATGCCACCTAATGATATGGCTTAGATGAAATGGACCAATTCCCAGGAGACACAACAACAGAAACTGACCCAGGAAGAAATATCAAACCCAAATCAACCTATATAACAAGGAAAGAAATTGAATTACGAATCAAAAAACTGCCCACAGAGAAAAGCCCAGGCCCGGATGTCTCCACTGGTGAATTCTACTAAACATTTAAAGAAGAACTGATACCAATTCTTCACAAACTCTTCCAAAATTTAGAAGAAGGACAGTCGCCAGTGCACTTTATAAAGCCAGTACTACCCTACCCTGGCAACAAAACCAGAGAGGAACATCACAGGCAAACTACAGACCAGCATCCCTTATAAATACAGACACAAGCGTCCTCAACAAAATGCTAGCAGACTGAACCCAATGATATATCAAAGGACCATACATTATGAGCAATGGGTTTTAACCCAAGAATGCAAGGTTGGTTCAATGTGCAAAAATCAATGTCATCCACTAGATTAACAAACTGAAGGCACATAATCATCTCAATGGATGCCAAAAAAGCATTTGAAAAACCCTTTCATGATCAAACCCCTCAACATATTAGACATAGAAGGGAACTGCCACTACCTGACCAAAGGCACCTACAAAAAACTCGCAGCTCACATCACACTTAATGAGGAAAGACTGAACGCTTTCCCTCTGTGACCGACAAGGCCAGGATGTCTACTCTCACCCCTTCTCCTCAAACTGTGCTGATGGGATTGACCAGGGTGATTATGCGGGAAGTGGAAATAAAAGGCTTCTAGGTTGGAAAGGTAGATCTTTTTGCATACGTCATGATCCATTATGTAGAAAATCCGAGGAATACACACACACACACACCGAACTATTAGGGTTAATGAATGAGTTCATTGAAGCTGCAGGACACAAGATCAGCACAGGAAAATCAATTGTATTTCTACTATGCACTCGTAGTAAATAATCCAGACATAAAAATTAAGAAAAGCATTCCTTTTACAATAGAATAAAAATAATACTTAGAAATACATTTTGCAGAAGATGTGGAAGACTTCTACGCTAAAAACTATAAACCGTATTGAGAGAAATTAAAGAAGACCGAAGTAAACGGAAATGCTCTCCCATGGCCGTGGAATAGAAGACAATTTCAGTAAGAGGACAGTACCCCCCAAACTGATCTACAGCTTCAACACAACGATCTCTACCCAAACCCCAGCTACCCTCACCCTAAACGTGGAATATTATTCAGCCGTGAAGAGCAATGAGGTCCTGACGCAGGCTTCGATGTGGATGAACCTTGAAAACATTACGTTAAGTGTCAGAAGCCGGACGCAAACGCCTCGTATCCTATGACCCCATGCACCCGAGTGGTGCAGGGTAGGTAAATCCACAGAGTTAGAGCATGCGCTCACGGCCGCAGGGATCTGGGGTACAGGGGGATGGGGAGCGACGATTAATGGGTGCAGTTGTTTTTTCAGAGGTGATGGAAAAGTTCTAAAGTTAGATAGTAGTGATGCTTTCACAACTCCGTGAACAAACTAAGACAGACCTGGTGTCTGCCTTCAGAGAGTTTAGCTCATACTCGCTTGAGCCTTAATTCTGAATTTCAGTTTTTTAGTCCATCCTCTTGTAGGGTGAGGGTACAAGTGGGGTAGAAAAACTATTTGCTTTTTCCTTCACAGATTTAGATTCAGGTATCTGGTAGACCCTATCTCTGGGTGCCTATCAAAATATCGCTGTTGGCAAAAGGCCAACATTTACCCTTAAAGCATTTACCTTTCTGGCGCATCCTCCATTTTAGCTGGGGACTCTTGAAGGCTGGAGAAAAGGCCCCAAATATCTGTTGGGCTGCTCGTATATTTGGGGCACTCCCTGCAGTGTGGGTCACAGCCATACCAAAACTAAGCGGCCAATATTGACAGGCCATTTACTCCGCGCCAGATGCGGCACAGACATTTTACAAGCAGCATGTCACTCCATCACTCCGTCCCCCCAGCATCTTTAAGGTTCAAAGACACCCTTCAGAGAGAGTCACCACTGACCCAGTTAATGAGTTGAGGAGCCGGACTTTTCCCTTGCTGTGAGCCTTCTCCCCTCCTGCACCGTCTTCTGGGTCTGCCTTCAGAATACCTACACGCCTCACAGACCTGAAGGAATGAGTCTCCAATGCAGGCTCATGGGCCCTGGGACAGGTAGACAGAATGCTGGCGGTTTTGAATTTCTGGCTTCACCAGCTATGTGTCCTCGCATTTGTTCCCTCCTCTGGGACATGGGTCAGTAGCCATTAGGACCGTCTGTGTGTTGCTCAGAGCAGGGTTTGGCTCTCCTGGCCGATCAGCAAGTAATAGTCACGATTGCTCATCAATTGCAAACCACACAGACCTAAAGCAATTACAGTATGTGGTTGACTTACCGGCTGCCTGACGCCATGCTGGACATATTCCACACACCCGTGCCCCATGCTGGACATATTCCACACCAACCTCTGTGCAGGCAGAGAAGAGTTATTCTTCTATTCTTCCCATTGTACAGATGAGAAACCCAAGGACAATCTCACACAAGCTAAGATGCAAACCATATTTGACAAATCAAAGCCACTAGCCTCCTGGGAGAAGCAGGTCCCTTTGCATCCCCTAGAACTTGGAATAGCCTCCTTCTTGAGAACGCCCCCCCCCCAGGCCTGATTAAACGGTGACATCTGAATAATCCCAGGGGATAGTGGCCAGCTGTAACCTGGGCCAGGACTAAGGGGAGACAGGTGAGGTACCTGTGACACAAGATTTAAGGAGGCGCCCACTCTCAGGGGCATGCAAGGGCAAGGCAAGCACCTGAGACTGAGTGCCTCCTTAAATCCTGTGCCTCGCTCACCTCACCCTAATCCCAGCCCTGACTGTATCCCCACTCAGAGAGCCCCCAGACCTTGTCACAGTATCAGGAACAAAGTATCAGGGTTTATGTTTGCAGCTGACACAATCCCAGTGTCTCTCAACTATAAAATGGAAAGAGACTTGGGGGTCAATAGGGAAGTATTGAGTCCAATATAATCCAGAGGCTGGCACTGGCCAAACCCACCATTGATTTAAAGCTGGAAGAGAGAGAAGTTTGAAGAAAGCCAGAAGCCTCGCTATTAAATATCAGAAAAGACAGGAAGATTTATGGGAAGAAGTGAAATTGGCATAATGAGGATTGACACCAAGCTCTCTCTCTGCTCATGGAGAAAGAAGCCCCTGAGTAAGCATTTCCAACAAGTGTGTCCTAGTTGGAAAACCGAATTCTAGAAAAGAAGTCAAGAGACAGTGCCACGTGGAGTGGAAGCAGCTGATGTGACGGAATCGGTCGCCCAAGGAGAGACGGGGACTCTCTGCGAGGACGAGTTATTTGTAGGAAGAGAAGCGGATCGCGAGCGATGAGCACCAGGAGGGAAGATGCTTTGGCAGCAACCTGACTTCCTGGAGGAGGTCTGAATCAAGGTACCTCTCTGGAGTTGTGTGGCCGCATCGTTTCAAAATTCCTAGAGTTCTTTGCAAGCGTTGATCAAAAAATTTCCCCACCGGGTAAAGATCTGTAGGTTGAGTTTCTTTTTCCTCTACATTCGCCAAACACGTGGCTCAGGTGGAGGTCAGCAGAGCAGGGCTCTTACATTCTTCCTATGTGAACCGAGACTCCTGTGGTGGGTGTCAAGGGCAGCATAGGACTGGAGGTTACATCAGCAGAAAGGAGGTCTTTGAGACGGTTACAGGGTGTCCCGGGGGCGGCGAGCAGCTGAGCCTGGGGAAGGAAATGCCGGCAGAAACGATGGCTCTGTAGGGAACTCAGGGCTCCTTCTCTCTCTTCCCTCTCTGCTCCTCCAGCTGTAAAAAGGCTTCTCTGCTTCTCTGCCCACCTGGTGGGAAACGACCACCACTGGGAGCTCCCCACTGGAAGTCCCCCCTAGTCCCAAGAATAGCCACACTGATGGGAATCTTTTGGTGCCACATCTGAACTCCCACAGAGGAGGCTCAAGGCTGCTCAGATCAGTGGACATCCGGACCCAATCAGCTGGGGCAGGAGGGTGGGTCTGAATATGGCTCCTCCCCTTGTGAGCTAGTGGATGAAGGAGGAAGATGGGCGGGTCCTGGACAGACAACCAACAGGTGTCTACTATACTTCCTCCTCCTGTGACATGTGACAATACTGACTAACAGGGTGTCCAACCTGCATGCGGCCCAGGATAGCTGAGGATGCTGCCCAACACAAAATCATAAATTTGCTTAAAACATTATGAGATTTTTATTTTGTGATTACATGTAGCAATGTATTTAATGTGTGGCCCAAGCCAATTCTTCTTCCAGTGTGGCGCAGAGACGCCAAAAGTTTGGACACCTCTGGAAAAACACAAAACCGAACACTCCAAAGTTAACAGGGTTGAAGGTATTACGCAAAGTCACATGAGCTGGACACAAAGGGACAAAGACTGCACGACTCCACCCAGAGTCGCCGAATTCACGGGGACAGAAAGTAGGGCAGTGGTGACGGGCTGCGCGAGGGCAGTGTGGGGGTCACTGTTTAGCAGGTACAGGGTTCCCGTTTGGGGCGATAGAAAGTGCTAGAAGGGGGGGGGGTAACAGCGCACAGCAATGTGTGTGCGCTGAGCGCCCCCAAACTGGCCCGTGGGAATGAATGGTTAAAGTGGTCCGTTTTCAGTGATGCATATTTTCCCACCATAAAATAAAATAAAATAGCCCAGCTGATGTAGCTCAGTGGATTGAGCGCGGGCTGGGAACCAAAAGGTCCCGGTTCGATTCCCAGTCGGGGCACATGCCTGGGTTGCGGGCCAGGTCCCCAGTGTGGGCCATGTGAGAGGCAACCATACATTGCTCTTTCTCCCTCCCGTCTCTTCTCTCTAAAAATAAATAAAATAAAATCTTTAAAAAAAAATAAAATTTAAAAATAAAATAAAATAGTAAAAAAAAATGCTATCTAGAAAATCAACAGAGAGCAGACCACAGAGGTGAGGCAGCTTGCCACTCAGTGTGTTATTCTCTTTGCTTGGGATGCATTTCCTTTCCTTCCCCTGAGAAACTCTTCGTCACCCTTCACGACCCAGCCGATATAACCGCCTCTCTGAAGCCTCGCTCTACTCCCCCAGGCAGAGTTAGTCCTGTCCTTCCCGCTTCCGGGCAGCGTATGGGACCTGCAGTGCCATCCCTGTATATCACGGGCCACCGTCACTGTTCACGCACCTGTCCCTCCGGAGCAGCGGCCTGCACGTTTCAGGGCGGGCCGACGAGAACAGGACAGCAGGGAGTGCCGGCAACAGACCTCGGAGTCCCAGCTCCCCCGCCTGCCACGCGCCCGTGCGTGAGCCTCGGCACGTGACTTCCTGCGCCTCCATCTCCTCCGCTGTGCTCACGGGGATCGGTATCCTGTCAGGAGCCCCGCGTGAGGCGCCCACGTGAAGCGCCGTGCACACGCGCTGTAAGTGCTCAGTGAATGCCGCCTCTCACTGTCATCACTCACTGTCACCCACGGCATCGGGCCTGACGGCATGTCAGTGTGTGTTGACCAGAGGAACAAAATATGGAAAACTGAGACTGTGTGTTATATATAGTAAATTGTCAGTCGTGACCGAACAAATGGAAAGAAGATTGAGAGGAGATGCATGGGCTGCCTGTTACACTTGACAGTGGCCTCAGCTTTGTGAGGCAGGATGGGAACGTACTGTTTCCAGAGGCAGTTCTGTGAACAGTGGAGCGCTAGGGAGGACCCCGGGGGGAAGTCCCTGGTCACCGGCCTCGGTGCATCTGCATAAAGGAGGTGCCCAGAATGCCCCTTGCTGAACATGGATTTTCATGCTACTTAGCTGCTATGTCCTCTGGCTGTGGAGAACAGACTGGCACTTAAAAATGCACATTGCATTTCGATTTCCACGGGGACAGCGATCGATGAAGCCCCTGCTTATTTGCAGAGCAGGGATTCGATTGTGGACGGATCCGTCCCCTCCAGCGGTGGATCACTTGCTTACTAGACCACGCAGAGTGCTCGAGATCCCTCCTCGAGCCCCTATTATTTTCATTTTGAACCAGGCAGGCTTCTGAGCCCATAACGATGCTGACTAAAATGTGCTCATTTTCAGGAGAATGGGGGCTTTGTTTCCTATCACTGGCGTCCATCTTGGTGAAATGACTTGCAACAGCTGCTCTGAGAAGTAAAAGTCGGATAGAAACAGAGTCTGCATAGACATAAACATAAACATTAGTTTCTATGGAAACAAAAGTTGCAGAGCGATGGCCGGAAGACCTACGAGTCTGTGTTCCAGGAACCAAATGCTAAATATACAGTGAGCGCATCCACCGGGGATCACACCAGATTCTTTTGGAGAGTAGATCAGAGTGCGGACGAGACATTGGCTCCCACGGACACCACCCAGCAGAATCCATTTGAGGGAAGGCGGTCTTTTCGGCCCCAAATTGAAACCATATTTCTTTTCTTAATTGAAAGCCTCCGGGGCAATGAATCGCGCGTTGACGGAGCTCAGTCGACAATGACACCCACGGGCACTCGGCTCCGGCGTCGGGGGAGGGCTCCGCAGGCCTAATGACGGTTTGAAGTCCTGCACTCGGAGCAAAATGCTCCCCAGAGCCCCCTCAGATGGACCCAGCTCCCCTGTCCCTGGCAGTGCCATGGCTCCCACAGGCCGCTCACCTCCCCATCCTCCCCACACCCCGGTAGGAGTCCCCAAGGCAGTCGTTACGCCTGAGGCTGCAGGACTTCGGTTTAATGACATTGGACACATCGCCCCGGGAGAGCCCATGGGTGTTGGTGCAAAGCCATCAGTTTGCCCCGGGGAGAGACAGAATCGTGGGCACCACATTGGACAGGCCAGATTTCAGGTGCCCCGAGACAGCCAGGGAGAGCCAGCCTGTCCATTCCAGTTACGATGGCTGTGCGACAAGCCCGTCCTCTGAAACTCAGCCGCTCGCAGTGACCTTTGCATGAAGCGCACAGATGCCGTGGGTCAGGAATCTGGGCAAGGCCTAGCGAGAACAGCTTGTCTCGGCCTCACGCTGTCTGGAGGCTTCCCAGGGAAGATGCAGCATGGGGGGGTGGGGCGGGGATTTGGCTCTGCAATTCGATGACTGGGGGGTTGGGGACCTCTGCCAGTGCCATATGTCTGATGGCAAATGCTGGCTGCCAACCGGGACCTCGGCTGAGGCTGTCAGCTGAAGCACCGACATAAGATCTCCTCAAGTGGCTCGGGCTTCCCCACGGCATGGTGGCCTCAGGGCACTCAAAGTCACAGGATAACCAGGACGCCAAACCCAGGGCCCGCGAGGCCTTTTATGATGCACCCTTGGACGTCACAGAGCAGCCAAGGCGCCTCCACCCTAGTCTGTGGGTTACATGTGCGTTACTAAAACTGACCTTGCTCCCGAGTCACCGAGAGGGGGCACTGTCTCCCCTGGGAGGGAGAGGGCCCAACGGCAGGGCACGTTTTAAAATCACCACACCAAGGTTAGAGATCCAGTAATAAACTATAGATGTACTTCAAGAGTTTAATGAAACAAGGTCAAACTTTAAAAGAAAATTCCCTGCTAGACAGATAATCATTTTTGACCGTAGCATGACAATAACCTAGCAAATTTCCTGGTTTCAGTGGAAGTTCTCTCCGCTAGCCAGAAAGTCTGTGGGCATCGTCAGAGGGGGTTAAAGGACCCGGGGTCTGGGCATGCATCACCCAGCGTTTATGGGAGCACCTCAAGCCCAGCGCAGACTAATTACATTTGCTCTCTGGACTCTGCTGTTCTGTCTTCGTAGTTTGAGAAAAATCTCGGCCATAATAGTTACCATGGCAACAGCAACATCTGTGGCAGATCCAGCCTGCAGGATATTTAAGGAGCTGAACCTGATCAGACAGGAATGGGCACCAACCTGGGTGCGAGCAGGGCACAGGCAGGGTCTGTCCAGGATCAACACCTGCCTGTTCTGTCCCCTAGGAAAGCAGACAGCACAGAGCTGTGCAAACACAGCCAAGGACTTACTGGGACCAGTGGAAATCTGGTGCAAGCAGTAGAGACTAGGCGAACAGAGCCATGGGAAAGGAGAGGTGGGCAGTGTTAGCAGGAGATTCTGGGATACAGGGAGGGTTTTAACCCCTCTGAAAGAGTGTCCCCCTCAAGGTGTTCAAGAGAGCCGCCGTGATGGGTTCATTCAGCAACTTCTTATTAAAGGCCGGCTCTGCACCAGGCTTCACACTCACTGGTGGCTCACACATACCATCACCTTTCGTTCTTCACTGCATTCCTCAAAATGCGGTCTCCTTTCCCTGTAATGTAGGAGAGGAAATCGAGGCCCAAAGAAGATACGACTTAGCCAAAGTCAAAGCTGGGACTGAAGCCCTGATCTTTCCGTGACCCAAGCTCACAGTCTTCCCACCAAGCAACGTGGGCCACCCACAGCGCACATAATGTGACCCAGTGGGTGACCTGCTGTGGGCTCTGCAAATAAGGCTTCCTGAGAACAGGCTCCATCGGAGACGACATGAAAGAGAAAGGCAAGGAGCCTTCTAGGCCATGGAAAGACCGGATTTTTTTCCTGAGAGCAAAAAGATAAACATTCACTCACGCACAAAGTGTTCCCTGGGCTTGTGCCACACTCCAGGCCTGCGTCAGATGCTGGGGACAAGGCTGACTTAGCCCCGCCCCTCTTCCGTGGAAGAGTCAGGCAAAAAGCAAGCAAGCAGACAAAAAATAAATGCATCCTTACCTTAGAAAGCCAGTAACCCGACAACGCGATAAGGCAAGGAGCGCTGAGGATGGGGAGAGAGGGTTTGCCTGCAGAGGACACTGTGGGGCTGGGACCGGAAGGATGGCGGGGAGCAACCCACACACAGAGCTGAAGGAAGAGCATCGCAGGCAGAGGGAGTCACGGCACAAAGGCCCAGAAGTCACAAAGGACTTGGAATATCCGCGGCCAAAGTTGCTGGGGCGAGGGAGAGGGAGAAGGGTGTGAGATGAAGTCAGACAGGTGGGCTGATGCCAGACCACAGCTTATAAGGAGGGTCGCCAAGAAAATACAGGACATCCACTTACATGGCATAGCGAATGAACGACAAATTGGTATAAATATGTCCCAAACGTTACATAGGACATACTTATCCTACAGGGGGGAAAAATGTTTGTTGTTGGAATTCAAATTAACTGGGTGTCCTGTATTTTTATTTGCTAAGTCTGGCGAGCTTACCTGGTGGCCCTCAGGAATCAATTCTCAGAACACTCGGGAAGTCACCTAAGGGCTTTAAGCCAGGAGCGACAGGAACCGAGTTACATTTTCGAAACACTGTTCAGGTGCTGTGCGGAAATGGATTGTGGCAGAGAAGAGCACTGGAGGGACAGAGTTATTGTAGACAGGCAGGCAAAGGCAGATGGCGGCCTGCTGGAGCTGCGGGGCTGGGAGCCGTGACTGCTTCAGGATGTGGATCGGACACGGACCCACATGCCCCTCCTGGTGGTGGATGGGGAGGCGTGGAGGGAGGGAAATGGGAGAATTAGGGTGATTCTTAGCTACCAGAGGAGACCAACGTCTGCGTTGGATGCCTGGGGAAGCCTCGTGGATGGAGAGGTTAACTAGCCCAGGATGTCTCTTTGGTGGTCAAGACATGTGGTGACTGGAATGGTCTTTGGTGGTCCCCCTTAATTTGGGGACCTTGGCCAATACTCCACAATCTGACCCTTTACATTTTTTAAAAAGATTTTATTTATTTATTTCTAGACAGAGGGGAAGGGAGGGAAACATCAATGTGTGGTTGCCTCTTGCGCACCCCCTACTGGGGACCTGGGCCACAACCTAGGCATGTACCCTGACTGGAAATCGAACCAGCGAGCGACCCTTTGGTTCGCAGGCCTGCGCTCCATCCACTGAGCCACACCAGCCAGGGCACCATTTACATTTTTAATGAAACATTGCATGCTTTAGAGTTCTTTAGGGCAACCCCAGTTTCCATGCTGTGTGTGATACTCCTTCCCATTCACTCTGGTCGAAGCCAGAATTAGCAGACATCTGGGGCTCCAGATTTTTCCATTCATCAAGCCAGTTTTGAAAGATGAGGTTACTTTAAAACCTGAGCTACAATGACCTTTACCCAGGAGAGACACAACAGTTCATTAAGTTGACTCGTGGCTTCGCTAAGAGAGACACAGACTGGAGCCAAGAGGAACGTATTCGCTGAGCACCGCCTTCCAGCGCCAGCGCCGGGCGCTGCAGGGAGCAGAATCTAGTAAAAGAGAGTTCGGGGAAAGAATTCAGGGAACAGATTCTAAATATGGCAGAACTAAACAAAGAAGCTCTGTGTTCCTCTGGTCTGTGTGTTGCTTTCAAGACACTGTCCCTACTGTATGCTTGCACAAAAGCTGAAGAAATAATCGCAACACATTTATCATTCACCGGGCAGAATTATTTTGGCAAGAAATCTATGCTCCGGAATACATTATACTAACTGACAACATATTCTGGAAAATGGAGATTTTCAAAGCTGGTAGGTGCTTAGGCAACCGTGTCGGGCCGAGGGACTGAGTGATTATGTCATTATCTGTGCGTCAAATAGTTTGGATAAGTATTAAATGATCCACAAAGTCAGGGCTTGTGAACGTAGGGAGTAGAAACGAGCAGCTTTGACAATCACCTATTAACAGCCAGACTAGGGGAGGTTGATCTCACTCAAGGCTCCCAAAGAAGAATCCATCATGTTCTGGGCGGAAGGCTGCATTCGGCATAAATAAATGCATAAGTTTAAACATTAGGATTCAGAAGACTGGAACAAAGCCGCTTGGCCTCTGTGCATAACTCAGGCAGCCGGAGAAGGCCACCAAAGAATGTGTCAGGGGGTGATGGGGGTGGTCAAGGCGGGGTTGTCCTCCTGGAAGGGACGAGGAGGGCACGCAGCTTTTCCCTGCTGGTGCAAATGTGTACTCACGTCAAGTTTTCATCACAGATGCCACCATATTCATGAAGCATCTTTCCACCTAGGAATTCACACAGACATAGCTCTTTTTTAAAAATTATATTTTATTGATTATGCTACTACAGTTTTCCCGATTTTCCCCCTTTACCCTACCCTCCACCCTGCACCCCCCCCCAACGCTCCAGCATCCCCCATCCAGTTCATATCCATGGGTTGTACATATAAGTTCTTTGCATTCTCTGTTTCCTACACCATTTTTTACCTCTCCCCGTCTATTGAGTGCCTACCGATTATGCTTCATCTTCCCTGTACCATTTCCCCTCTATTCCTCCCTTTCCCCTCCCCACTGAAACCCTCCATGTGAGAGACGTAGATTTTAAGATGACTTGCTGGGTGTTCAGGGGACATGAGCAGGGGGGTGAGGTAGGGCCCGCCCGATGCTTACGTGTCGACTTGGAGGGGCAGTGGGAATTTATGTCTAGTTGATGGTCTGAGGCAGGGCTTCTCAGCCTCAGCACCATGGACGTTCGGGGCCGGAGAACTCGGTGTTATGGGGACCATCCAGCGCATTGTAGAACATTCAGTGGCATCCCCGGCCTCTGCCCCTGGGACGCCAGCAGCATTCTCCACGGTGCTAGTTTGGCTAGTGCAACAGCCAGAAATGTCCCCAGACACTGCCAGATGTCCCCTGGGTGGCACTGAGAACCCCCACTTGAGAGCTACTGCCTTAGGTACATGAGGAAGGTTCAGGACACCGGGCCATCAGCATGCTATGAATCACCGAAAGGCATACTTAGCACCTAGCACCGATCTGCTCCATCCAATCCCTTAATTTCACAGGCAAGAAAACAGCCCCAGAGAAGGGCAAGTTCGTACCCAAGGTCACCGCCAGCCGGGGCCTGGGCTGTGCTTCCTCTAATTGGGGGCACATTCTCCCCCCAGATCCATCTCGCTGGGTTTATGAGCAAAATTGCGGTGGAGATGAAGCCACGCAGCAGGTGGTCTTTTTCGTATTTATCAGAGCACTTGCAGAGCGGTCCAAGTTTACTTGGACTTGACAACTGAGACTTCATTCTCCCAACCATACCTGTCACAGGTATTCAGGCGGACAGGCTTCTCTCCCCCAGAGAAGCAGCGCTTCTCTCAGAGTGAAAAGCAGGCAGGTTTGGAATACACTCCCTGCCTAGTTTGTCTTTCTAATCAGCCCCAGGAGCAAAAATGCTCCAAAATATCACACAAGATGTGGTGACTTAGAAAAGAGCTCTTTACAGTTTGATTCTGCTGTCTGGCAATCCGCAGCGATGCCCGAGCCACCTCCTCGGGGTGTCTCCAGGCACGCTTCTTCTTCACCCCTTTGCCTGGGAGACGGGTGTGATCTCCCCTGCCTTTTGGAAGGGCAGCATGGGAGCACGCTGCCTTTCCTTAGGGCATTTGTTGTGCATCTGCTGGTCTTAGGCTTCCGGGACAGCAGCCCCACCTCCAGCCTTTGTCTGGAAGGCTTCCCTGACTCCCACACCATTGGGGAGACGCTGGTCCAGTCACTCGTAAGTCCTCATTCTCGGGTCGCTCTCCTTCTGTTTAAACCAAGGCCCAGACTCCCTGGGAAGTTGGGAAGAGCAGCCATTTTGGTAATCCCCAGTCACAAAGCCCAACAAGTTTGTGTCGAGTGCCCAAGTATTTTCAACCAATGAGTGGCCAAGCTGCGGAATGGGCAATCTCGACTCTTTCTAATGTTGCAGTGGAGGGCAAAAGAGAGTCAGATTTGGGAAACACAGGATCCCACACTGATTTATTGAGCCCTGGTTAGCAAAAGAGAAAATTTGATTCTCGGTGCTGGATATTTTATATAAACTAGATAGTAAAAACATCTAATAGCAAGCCTCATCGAATAGAGACCTTATTTTGACTTTACATCCTAAAAATGATGTTCTTATGCAGGGTAATTACATAATAAATTTGTTAGGCAAATATAAAGCGATAAAAATGGTGGTAATGGTTTGTCACGTAACAGCTGAATTGTAAATGAGTTTTTCAGCCTTAATGAAGCACATTGCTACAATTAGGAGGCCATTCTTAAGGGTGTCTTTAATTTCTAAAGTTAAAAAAATTATTCTGAGGTTTGCTATCATTAATTTCCTTATTCGAAGATGCTACATATTTGAACATTTGAAGTCAGGGGACCTGGGGTTTTTTTGAGGAGTAAGAACCACCTGAACCCTCCTCAAAGACAAATACAGCAAGGATCTGTGTTTGTATTAATAATTCCAGCTGGGGAGTTAGGGTACATAGTGGTTAAAAATTTGGGATCGACTGCTTACTAGTTACATGGTCTTGACATGTGATTTTTTTTCTGTCTGTGCCTCCTTCCTCGATCTCATTCATGAAATGAGAGTAATAGACCAACCTGCTGATTCATAGGGCTGGTGTGTGATTAGGTCCCTACTGTGTGTTGGTGCATTACATCAGATGACACGAAAAACATGTAGCCTGGTTCATGGCGTACAGTGTGAGCTAAAAAAATGGTAATTATTGCTTCTGCAATTGTCATCATTTGTGGGCCAAACACAGACCACTCTAATCTTAACTTCTTTTATTCTTTTTATTCCACACTATAAGCCTTTGTCCCCATGTGTCCAGTCTTCTAGAATGAACAAAATTTAGGAAGACAGATTTTTCCCCCAAACCCACCTGATGCTAGGCCGTAATTCCCTTTCTTGCCAATGAAATAAGAAGAAAAACCAGCATTTAATGAACAAACTAGTACTGTGCATGCTCCCCTACATGATCTTGCATGATTCTCGAAACACCCTAAGAGACCCATGTCATCCCATATTCAGACAAGCTGTCTGATGAATTTAAACAATTTGTCCAACATCTCGCAGCTACCAGGTGGCAGGACCAGGGTGCCAGCCCAGGCCTTTCCCACTGGATCGCACCCTCTCACTGTGGGAAGCACAGGGTGTCTAATAGACAGTGCGCATGTGGTGGCCTCCCGCAGAGCGCCCTCATGAGCGGCTCACACTCAAACGGGCACCCATTCCCACTATACATAGGAACAAGACACGCCTGTGAACAAAGCTCTTGGAAAGTGCGGAAGGAGCGCAGTTCTCAGTGCAGGATTTGGCTTCTCCCTCTCCTCTGGTCTCCTGGTCTACCCCTGCACCTCCCCACATACACGCTAGATCCCCCAAAACATTCACTAAATAAAGGGCTAACGAGAAAGTGACTGATGTGAAAGGGATGTTGTGTGGAGGTACTTTGTCCTGGAGGTACTTTGTCCTGGAGGTGTGCAGCTCTGACTCTGTGCCCGGCTCTAAGCTCCTCAGGGATGGGAGACGTGCCATCTTGCCTCTGTATTTGCAAGGAACAGAAACAAATCAGTCCTGACCTCATTGTGCCTTCTCTTCCCCCACCCACAGCTCCAATTCTCAAAGTGGGACCAGGCTTCCTCTTCTTTCTATCCCCTTGAATTTCTGCATGTGGACTTTTTTGGTGAGAAAAAGCAATCAACAAACTCTTGTCTCAAATCATCTGTGTTCTCTTAGAAGTAAGGAATATACTTGTAGTGGTCACCTGTTTTTTTGTCTGCCAACCCTGTGAACTGTTTTTCTGGTAACAGAATATTGCTTTTACTTGGTGGAACCATCCCTGCTCACTAGCAAGTCAGAGTGGTTTTGGTGGACCCGCCCCACCACTAGGATCCAGAGAGAGGCATGTGATCCAGGCCTGGCCAATCCATGTTCTCTATTCCTTTGGCCAAGGTGATTGGTTCAGAGATGAACATGTGACCCAAACCAGGCCAATGAGACTCAATTTTGTGATTTTATGCAAAACTGTTAGGAAGTAGGGCTCACTTTTTCTGTGAGCGTGACCTGGCTGCTGCTAATTGGCGCAGTGATCATCATGCCACCGCAAGGACGGGCCTGTGTGAGAATGAAGACACCAAGGCAGAACAGCAACCACAGAGAGGAAGGAATGACGCCATTGAAACTCCTAGATCTAGGTACACCTGAAGCTAAGTCTACCTCTGGATGTTTCAATTCATGAGCCGGTAAAGGTCCCTTTTAGTGTATTACTTGCTCAGTTTCAGTCATTTGCAACCAAAAGGATGATGCAGAAACTAAAAATGATGCTCAGGAGTCTGGAACACATGCCTTAGCATCGTCCATGGCTCATAGTATGAGCTTAAGTTCTTCCAATTTTGCGTATACAGCACGTTGGCCTCCAGTCATCAGAAATGCCATAAAGCAAAAGCTGGAAATATTTGGGCAGGAAAGGACATTTGTTTATCTTCCAGTTCATGCATGGTGGATATGCAATTCTAATCTCTTTTTAAAGGGCAGTTCTTTGGAACTGGATGTTCCTTAAATATCAGGCCCAGACAGCTGCCAGGGGGAACATCATCCCGTTATTTTTCAACAGCGGTGGAGTGGATGGATGGCTGCACATTTTTTCATCTTCATAAAATAAAGTGGAGGAACGTAGATCGTTTTAGCTGTAAGTGTGTGCTCAGCCCTTGGGAACAGTGCAAAGAAAGGAGAAGGTAAGAAATGAAGCTAACTTTGCCGAACCTACTTTGTATTCCAGAACCAGTGACAGATGTCTTAGGTCCTTTGGGTCACTGCATCTGGAATCAGAGTCCTGGATTCAAGCCCAAGTTCTGCCACTGATTGGCAGTAAGAACTTAAACAAACCAGTTAGCTTCTTCGTCTGTCAAATGGGGTAGTAAATACCTTTATCGAAGGGCTGTGCTCTATTTGCTGGAGGCTCTCTGAAGGCATTTTTAAAGGAAAAGTAATAAAGCATTCATAACATAAGCTTACCCAAGTGATGAATTTGCCAAGGAAGAAATGATCTACGCTCATCTACCATAGCTCTGACTTGCTATGGATCTAAATAATTGGACATTAAGTGTTTTTTTAAATAATAAAATTGAAAAGTTTGTGGGTAGAAGAAACAGCCCCTGGCTACACAGCTCAAAAAGAACTCCGGGGAGAAACAGGACCGGCGCCTGGCCCTGATCTGTGCAAAGGGCGGAGGCCTCTGCTTCGCTTCCAGTGACCTCCAAGGCCAAGGCTTCGGGTGGGAACACCGGAAGCACAACACAGCCGCAAAAGATAGGAGGCAAAGGAAAGCGGCCAAGGCGGCAGAGACAGCAGGGCTGGCGAGGATACTGCGCAGCGGGTACCCTCGCGAGTCCCTGTCACCAGGGCTGGCGTTTCCCTGCTCCCAGGAGCCCCCACCCCTGTACCATTCGCGGCCCATGGGCAAAGCAGACCTGGAGCAAAACAAAGGCTGTTTTTGACCTTTGAAGTTCAAAAGCCCAGGCCAAAGCACACGATGGAAGTGGTGGAAGCCAAGATGGTGAACTTCTTCTAGTCTGGAAGGAAGAAAGAGCAAGCGGGGAGGCAGAGAAAATGTCTCCTGATCAGGGTCCTGCACTTTGCATTACTCCTGGAGCCTCAGAAAGTTTAGGGCGTACAGTCCACCGAGGGACCGCAGAGAGGCAGGAAGAGCCCAGGGTCCCCAGCGTCTGGCATGACCCAGCGCAGGAGAGATGTTTGAGTGGGGGTGGGTGGCCCTGTGACAGCCTCGCACGGTCCCTGTGCCAAGCGTGTAGCCAGAGCTGCAGAAGTTCCCAGACACCCGCAGGGCCACCGCGGGGTATGGAAATCATGGGTGCTGCCCAAAGCCCACATATTCAGCACAGGTGTGTCCTCTGACGTGCCACAGGTGGCGACAGGGAAACGTCTTGCAATGGGGAGAGAGAGGACATAGTGACGTGACAGCATGATGACGGAAGACAAGACAGAGAGAACATCAGATGACGGTGCCACTACAGTGCAGCCATTCCACAGACGCTGCCCAGACAGCCACACAGCGGACAGGGCGTGGCCAGGATGGAAACACAGGGGTGGAGGCGACCATGACACAGTTCACAGGCTTTCTTCCCACCAGCAGCCACAGCCTGACAAGGGAGACGGGCCTGCCAAGACTGACAGGAGTGAAACACAGGGCAGAAGGCGCGAGAGGAGCGGGAGGGAAGGTCGGCATGAACGAGAGGGCGGTGGCACCGAACCTGCAGGAGCCGGCCCTGGGGATGGCGGCGTGCAGAACGCAGGCCCCAGGAATGGGGGTCGGGGGGGGACAGGGAAGCAGGTGGACATGCACACCAACCCCACGGACACCTCCATCAAAAGCAGCAGCTTATAGGACACCCACTTGCACACAAAAAGCCAGACAGAGCTCTTCTTCCTAAGCAAGAGCACAGCCGTGGCGCTGGGGAGGAGGCCTGGAAGGGTCCAGACAGGATCTGAGCACAGTTTCACCGTGGTCTGCCTCCCACCCTCCCAGCATTTCCCCGGTGTCTGTCACGGGCAGAGGTTGGAACTGAACTGAAGCATTAACCACAGGAGATCACCTTCCAAAGTGCGCCCGCCCCAGTCCTCCATTCTTGTGTACTGAAATGAAAGGGGGTTTTGTTTTAACACCTGCGTAACCGGGGTCAGCCCCAGATGAACAATATCCCAAAAGGGAACGAGCAGAACCAGATGGAGGAGCAGAATGTTTGCGGCGCCCAAAGCAAACCGTCCGTTCATTCGGCTCGACTCCCCCAGACTGTGTTCCGTCCAGGAGAAGGGCGTTCGAGAGGCTGGAACACAGGCCCACGTGCAGGGGCTGCTCTGGAGGGAGAAGGGGGAGGGGAGAAAAAAAGAGAAAACAACCCCCGGGGGTTCCCCCCACTCTTCCCCACAGCCAACGGTGGAGCCCAAGGCAGCTAATGTATGTCCAGCCACACGGTCATGTGGGCCGATCAATGCCAAGGGCAGGGGCCCGGTGCACGAAAGAGACTGTTTTCTCGAAGTCAGATTAGGAGAAACAGAAATAAAGACCAGACTTGAGGGACAGGGGCCTGAGGCCGCCCCAGCCACACCGGTCGTGATGCTCTAATACTTGCCCACATGCTCGAGGCCGCAGGAGCCAAATTCCATTTTACCCGGTGTAGCCAATGTGCTATCTAAACAGAAATGTCGCCCTCATGGCATGTACGTCCCCAAAGCCTTCAGCATCACGTCTTTAGTTGAACTGGCTCATTCGTGGTCTCTTTCCAGAGCCAAAGGGAAAACTGTTCATAAAAACAGAAAAAAGTCAGTTTGGACTTTATGAGCTCAAGATTAAATCAGGCCAGGTCTGTCCGTGGAATGTGAGCATGGTAAGGCTGAGAAATTAAAATAGCCCTTTCCTGTTCAAAGCTCTGCAGTGTCTTTACTCGGCCTTTTGCCTGAGATGACAGACTGCGTTCATTGCCACAGTGCAACTGAAGGAAGCCAGCGGCCACGCACCTGGCTTTGAACTGAGATCGGGACCCACTTACTTTCAGTAGGAGGCCGGCCAGGGAGGAAGTTGGCTTCGTCCCGTTTTTGAGCCACCGTTTTTCTGTGAAAGTTAGGGAAAGGGAAGAAGCAAGGTTGCTGGATATTTGGCTTCAGTCACCCTCCAGGTGGGGGTCAAGTCACGGCATCATGATTTGGATGATCAGAATTGATTTTTTTTTTTGGCGACCGATGTACACTAAAAACTGCATTTTTAAAAAGTGGATAAAAGTGTACCATAAAAAGAAATTCTTGTTCGTAGGCATCAGCACATTTCAGGGAGCGTTGTAGCTAAATGTGAAAGAATGTGCACTTTCAAGATTTCTCAACAGAGATGCGAACCTGTGTTAAAGAGTGGCCATCGGGTGCTGTCATCCGACCCCACAGGAGTCCCCTCCGTGCTCACAGCCCCTGTCCACCAGGAGTCTCACGAACACATGGGAATGTGGAGACAAATCGCACCCCGACACGTGCAGAAGCACCTCCCCCTTTGCCCGGGAGTTTTCCTGCTCCCACATCGACTTCATTCATTCAGCAAGATCTTGGCTCCTACCCTCTCCAAATAGTCATGGCTTCCACCATCTCTGCTGCGTTCTCCCTCTGAGAAGGCTGCAAGTGACCCACCTTAAAAACAAAAAAATTCCTGCAGCCCCTCTTCAGAGGAACAAACCGAGACCTATTTACACCCGAAATGCCTTGTTGGTTACAAGGGTTTGTTCTTTGTAATGAAAGCTGGGCTATGAACTTGACCAGGATCCTAACAATCTAAGGTGTCAAGGAAGAGGCTCTTCGAAGGCTTGCCTGCGGGTCTAAACCTCGGCCGTGTACAGTTGGGTGTGTTGGCTTGAGCAGTAATCCTCGGTGTTTTTCAAAACCTGGTTTTAAAAAATAGCCACGAAGAGAAGAAATGCAAATGCGTATTGATGTGAACTGCCCGTCCATTGGCAGGAGCCGTAGAACCAGACAGCGCCTACATCAGAACAATAGATAATGCATGCACAGTCGCCTGGATCCTCAGTAGCATCGGACAACTCGTGGGGAAGATGCAGATCTTTGTTTTTCAGATGTAGAGAGAAGGAATGAATCACAGGTCACACACACTCAGGTGTGCAATGAGTATCAAATCTCTGTTTTCTTCCAAGCAGCTTCATTTGAACCGTGACTATTTCATGCCATCGCATAGGCGGGAAAATCAACGTCGCCGACTCTCAGAGCTCCCCTACCCCCACTCTAGAGGGTCTTTTCCTAGCACCAAGGTGCTGGAGGGCCCCCCGCCCCCCCAGCCCTCCCCAGCATCTAGCGCTGTGAGTCATCCGATCATACTGGTTGCCATGGAGACGCACATCGTCCCAGTCTACCGGTCCCTTCAGGTCTGGGGCTGCTGCTCCCACTCCATGCCTGGAGGCCGGGGAACCACAGTGAGGCTGGATGTGCCTCGCCCCGCCCTTTGGCAGGCTCCCCACCCCTCTAGGAAGCAGGATGCTGGGGCCTCTGATGCCAGGAAATCAAATTTTATTCAAAGACTATCTGTCTTCTGTCTTCACGTCCCTCTGTCCCCACACCTAACCCCCATTTTGTTTTAAACTCTGACAAACCAAACTAAAAGGAGAAATGACTGGCAGGCACCTCCGGCTTTCCACCCTGCCCCGAGGCTCCCGGCTCAGACAGAGCTTGTGACCTGTTTGAGAAACAGAAACAGGACCAGGGAGAAGCCCCGTGAATGTTACCCCTCGTTACAGAGAGGGGGAAACTGCCCGCACTCCTTCCCTCCATCCCAACCAGCAGCCTTCACATGCGTTCTGGCACTTCCCTCGCCTGGGCCGTCCCCTAGCTCCACCCCTCGCTGAATATTCCGTGGCACGCCCCGCCTGCCGCTCCAGTGCCTCGCTTCTCTCCGGGGGACAGCCGGGAGAAGCGGTGACAGAGAGGCAGGAAAATCTCACGGTCGTGAGCACCACGCATGCTGCTGGGGCTGCCCGGGAAGGGCGGAGACCGTGACGTTCAGGAAGAGACCTGGGGGACGTGACCCAGCCACACCACATAGGGTAGACAGGCCACGTTTGTCAGACGCATTGAACAGCTAAGGGAAAGCGATGGGTTCCATTGAAAGCACGCACCCGAATGGCTCATTACCTGTTACTTCTGGGCTTTGGGGTGCTCTCCGGGACGAGGGGAGCCAGGACGGGAGGCCCGGGCGGCCCGGGCTCGCAGCCAGGGGCCGGTGTTCCAGACCAACCTGTTCTGCGAAGGAGCCTTTTCCTTTGGACCCTAAATTCGCTCATCTCTGAAAATAAAAGGTTGGACCAGTTTGTCCCCAGGCCCCCTTCAGCCGTGGTGGTCTCTGGTGCGAGTTTTTTCGTAGACAGTGTTTTTAGGTGCCTTTCTATGGCGATTAGGGCACTGCCTCATTAGATTACAGAGAGCCTGCGTGAACTCAAACCCCCAGGCACAATGCAGCTCTGCCTTCACCGTTCGGCTCCGTAAACCCCAGCAAACTTTATATGTATTAAAGTTTAATAGCAGCCCAAGAGTGAGCGGGGGAAGAAATGTGAGCAGTACCTAAGGGGGGTTTTATTCATGCTGATTCTCATATGTATGATAAATAGTTCCCGCACCTGATTTTGTGATGAGAACGAGTTCTTCAAGACTCCAGCCCATAAGGAAAGTGGAAATCTTTTACCATAAAAAAAAGGCAATAAAATATTCATGTATTTCTTTGGAGACCCAGCAGGGTACAGAGAGGGCCAGCCATTTTCAGCTCGGCCGGGCGCATTTACCTCCCATGCTCTCCTGCCAACCTAGGCTGGGCGGATGCTGAGCAGCATAACTGGGCCTTTGGACGGCAGGTCACCCGGAGCCACCTGGGGGTCAGAGCAGGTGATCTATGTAT
>PVJI01020273.1:0-29360 GCA_004026765.1 Micronycteris hirsuta | reverse complement strand
AAGTCTAATTCAGAACCTGACACATCCTTTCTCTTCTGGGACAAGTTCTTAAGTTCTTAAAGGAAGCATTTCACAGTAGTTTGAGAAGTGGACTCTGAATCAAAAAAGAACACATGGCCCTGGCTGGTGTAGCTCAGTGGATTGAGCGCGGGCTGGGAACCAAGCGGTCCCGGTTCGATTCCCAGCCAGGGCACATGCCCGGGTTGCAGGCCAGGTCCCCAGTGAGGGCCATGTGAGAGGCAACCATACATTGCTGTTTCTCTCCCTCTCTTTCTCCCTCCCTTCCCCTCTCTCTAAAAATAAATAAAAATTAAAAAAAAATCTTAAAAATAAAAAAAAAAAACACATGTACAAATCCCAAAACTGCGTGTCTGGGGGAACACGGACAAGCTGCTACGTAAAGCTTTCCAAGCCACAGGTTCCTCATCTCTCAAATGGGGAATGATAATAGTAACAACATGTAACTCATAGAATTTCCACGATGTCAAAATGCAGGATGCTGGGGAAAGTGCCCAGCACTTACTAAATGCTCAACAAATACTGGTTATTCTTCTCGATAACTTTGTTATCTAACCACCAGATATGGCGAACAGATCTGCGTGCTGTCAGGCAATACTGTTTAAAGCCGGTGGCTGTGAGAGATGTGGTTCACTCCTCTCGCACCCACTGCCTCACACAAAGTGCACCTGCTCTGTTCGCAGAACCCACCCACCCTCCCACGCTTGTGGCATGGGGACGGGACTCTTGCACACGGACACCCACAAGAATCTGTTGGTGCTGGCTGGTCATCGTTCTGAGGAAAGCCAGCATGGGCCCAGAGTGCTCAAAAGACAACCGAACCACGGCGGTCTCCGTGCCGTCAGCCAAGCAGCTCGATGAGAACAGGGGCTGTTAAGGGCTGAGCTGTGCCCAACCCCCCAAATTCATATGTTGCAGTTCTAACTCCCAGTACCTCAGAACATGACTATCTGTGGAGACAAGGTCTTTAAAGAAGTAATTAAGTTAAAACGAGGTCAAGACAATGAGTCCTGATCCAATCTGACTGGCGTCCCCAGAAGACGAGATGAGAACACAGACTCGCACAGAGGGAAGACCATGTGAAGACACAGGAGCAAAAGCAGCCATCTACAAGCCAAGGAGAGAGGCTCTGGAAGGAACCAACCCTGCTGACGCCTTGGTCTCAGACTTCCAGCCTCCAGAATTGTGAGAAAATAAAATTCTGTTGTTTAAGCCACTGTTGCAGGAGGTAATTAAGAGGATGTGACCGCTGGTTGACCTGCGAACTGGCCCCAAGCCATCAGAGGCTCCTCACCCCTCCCGTCCTTGGACCGTACACTCTGCCCGCCGTTGGCACAGTGGGAGCCGTCTTCAGTGCATAGGCTGGGTAGAGTAAGATGCTGTTGAGACCATCTGGATGATGTACATGACTGAACCCAGTTAAGGCCCCTCTGTGAACTTTCAGATTCTGGTGAGCAAGTGCTGAGATCTACTCCTCTTGCCAAGACAGGCCTAATAAGTAATTTCTCTTGCATATTAAACCTGCCACCTACCAAGCTGGAGTGGCCTGCCTCTTTCTTCAGTCTCTCCTTGCCCTCCATGCACAGGTGCCAGTCTGCAAACTAACAGCCACCCAGTCAGCGGTGTTTATTATGGCGGCTTGAACACACTCATGCAGGGCTCACAAGGATCGCCCTCAGCTCCTGACCCAGCATCACATCGAGCAAGAGAGGCAGGAGGCCTCCTGAAACACCACAGCTGGGGCTCTGCTTGCAATTTTTAGCCCTGCTGCTTACTTGCAAGGGACAAGTTATTGGTACTCTTTGAACCTCTGTGTCTTCCTCTTTCTCTAATGGGGCTGCTATAAGGATTGAGATGGTATATTGGAATTGAGCCTCAGAGTCCAAGCCACAGTTGCACCATTAACTCTCACCAGGATAGGTACAGTAGAAACAGGTCCTTCTGCTTCTGCTCCTGCCCTCATTCCCTGGCCTCCCTGCTGCAAGAGCAAGTTTTTAAAAATGCTAATCAGATCACATGCATGGCTACCTAAACCCCTCCGGCAATGCCCCTCCACACTGAGAAGGAAATCCAGATTCTGCACCATTGCCCACAAAGCCCTGCGAGAGAGGTCTCCCACCAGGCTCCTTCTGCAGCAGTTCCCTCCCTGCCCTGAACTGTTCAGAGTGGCTCTTCGCTGTTTCTGAAACAAGCCAGCTTATTCCTACCTCAGGGCTTTTGCACTAGCTTTTCCTACTACCTGAAATGCTTTCTCCCCAAATTTCAACCTGCCTTTCTTCATCTCAGGCCGAAAGCTTGCTCCTTAGAGAGGTCTTTCCCACCCATGATAAAGAAACACTCAGTATCATTTCAGGCTGTTGTGTTCCTAGATGTTAATAATGCTCATCATCGCCTCACCGAGAGTCAGCATCGTGTCTGCTTATTCACTGCCGCTTCCCCAGCATTGGTCCAGTGCCTAAAAGAGCTCAGTAAGTATGTGTTGCCTGAAAGTGCTCTGCAAACTACGAAGTGCTGCATAAACGTGAGTGTCATAAGTACCCAAAAGAGCCAACTAAGTAATTCAAGAGAAAACAGGCAAAAAACAGAAAAGGAGGATGGACAATTCAAGGTGGATGTAGAGAGTCTTCGAATAGTGATATAAGAAATAAACCAAGCACCTTATATTTTTTAATATGTGAGGTGTGTAGGCCTGAGAAGCACAAAGTAGACTGATGAGTCCTTTACTCTGTACAGGCTTCATCTGCTCCACCCAGCTATAGGAACCACACAAATTACAGATGACTGCAGTCCTCCCAGAGCCAGCTGCAGAACACCCTCCTTACAAGTGGTCTGGAAGGGGATCCTAGCCTTGAAAGCAGGGCTGACTCACCCCTCCCCTCCTTCATCTGGGCCCTTCTCACCGCGGCACTGCCGGCCGGGGGCCCGCACGCCTGGATCGGATGGGGCTGTGAGTCACAGATGGCCCATCGAGCCCAGAGCCAGCAGAGCGCCACCCGGGCCTATCTTTAGAAGTTCTGCAGGCTGAAAAAGCAATTTGCCCTGGCACCCGAGCCTGAAGCCTCCCCGCTAATATCACTGCTGGCCTTCTCCCACCTGTCCTGGTGCGTCAGGCCTTGCTCAGGGTCCAGAGGGCCTGGCCAAGCCACCTCATAGACTTGCGCACCCACAGGTGGTCTGCCCTCACTCAGTTTGGCCAGGCCTCACCAGAAGCTGCAGGCAAACACCAGACCTTGGAAAGTACTGGCAAGGGGGAAACAAATCGCTGTGTCCTGGCTGCCCAACTGGCATATTCCCCAGGTGGTCATCTGACACCTAATCCACGTGTGGTCACATCAAAGCAGCTTGCCCAGCAGGTGTGAGTTCGGTCTCCTCCTCAGAGCTGAACCAGATCTGAGAGGCCAGAGCACAGCTCCCTACTTCAGTACAGACTCCAGAGGTAGGTTCCCACTGCAGCGCCTCCTCCCAGCCACCCCCCAGGCTTCCCATTGCCTGGAAATGACCACATGAGAATTCCAGAAGCTAAAAGGAAGCCCTGTTATGGAGCGTGAGAGAGGGGTTACCATCTCTTTAGACCCCTACCCTACCAATCATATCTTCTCTCTTTCTGTGAAGATTCACTGAGGACCTGGCTTGGTGAGGCGCAAGAGAGGAGAAAAGGAGACCCTGGCTCTGTCGCTGCCCACTGCACGCATGAGCCCTGTGCCCAACCCTTGAGATTTCCAAGACCTTTGACCTCCTACCTCTGCATTTCCATCTAGATGCCATTTTTACACAAGTCTGTAGGGCCCAGTCCACACCCACTCCCTCTGCCCATTATCTCTAATATACAGTAAAATCCAACTACTCTGGAGCAAATGAAAACAGAGAGGGGGCTCCCACTAGCTTCTAGCTGAGAAATTAGAATGACCTGGAAGTGTTAAAAAGTTCAAAAGCCATCCCTAAGAAACTGCAGAAGTATGATGTTACCTGTTTGTTTCCCTAATAAAAAAAAGGGGGATGGTGCAAGTTTACATGCCCACGGGAGCCGGCTGCAGTGAGATGGTAAGTAAGGAACCCTGCATGGGAGGGGCCTCGCCCTCTCTGCTAGCCCACAAATGTCCATCTTCAATCTCTCTTTTCCCTAGAAAAGGTAGAAACCCAGTTTTTAATTCAAAACTTATTTCATAAATGTAAAAAATTAATGCAAAAATAAAAAACAAAACACTATGCAACTGTGGAGGCCAAACCAAACACACCTGCAGGCCACCACCTTGTTTCCCTCTGAAAGCGAGGGGGTGGTGACTGGATTCTGGGGAGCACATTCAGAAGCCTCCATCTTTCTCTGCTTCTCCCTGGGAAGACCTTCCTGGCCTGCCTCCCAAACTGAAGCAGAGGCCAGAGGACAAGGCCTGACCCATGAGCCAGGAAATGTGGCTCTCTCCACTTGGAGGAGGGAACGAGGAAGATGACCAGGAGGGACAGGAGAGGACATGGGTCAGGTGTCCAGGTGCTCCCAGCCACAGGGATTGGGGGTGGGGGGCAGGAAGCCACAGGGCTTATCCCCATGACAGGTGAAGTATTTGGGACCTGCCTTGCTCTTTCTTTGCCCAGCACAAACAGATCTAGAATGCAAGAGTAGACAGCACCCCGGAGCCCCCAACTGCTGGAATCCCCACTATACACCATACAGGTGTCATTTCTCAAACCCCTGTGGGCCATCCCTCTGCCTCTTTCCTCTTCCTCCATCTTCCTCAAGGCTAATGCCTCTCCTTCCTGAAGATTGTGCTCAAGCATCAGCTCCTCCAAAGATAGGCCACTCACATAGCACCCTCCAGCGAGCCCCTGGATCCAGCGGCCCTGCCCACCTCTCTCAGGGCACTCACAATACTCACACTTCCAGCTGGCCGCCTCCCTAGCCAGGATCTTGTCAAGGGAAGGCCTGGGTCTTTCCTGCCGCTATCCCCAGCAGCCAGCCCAGATAGCTCCAAACACAGAAGAGGGTCTGTGTGGAGCTGAACTAGGCAAAGTATCAAGGGGCAAAAGTTCTGAGCACCAGTTTGTACCAGGTGCCATGTGAGGCGTACACAGGCCACTGAGATGAGTCCCACGTACCCAGGGGCTTCAAGGGACCAGAATCCTTTGGGGGTGACAGACGTTTAAAGAATCCCCCATCAAAGAGACTCCCCACTGTCCTTACCCATGGCCACACTCCCTTGGCCTCTCTCTGCTCCACCCTTCCAGGTGTCCCCACACTTCTGCACCTGCTGTTTCTTCCCTAACCTGCTGTAAGCCCCAGTGCTCTGAGCTCAGCTCACCATTGCTTCCCTCACCATCCTGTATAAAACGGTGCCCTCCACATCGCTATTTTCCCTTCCCTCCTTATTTGTCCTTTTGCACCTATCAGCATCTGACTCGCCCCGTTTCTTTAGTTATCCCATTTATGATCTGCGCCTCCACTGGAAGAGAAACCCGTGAGAGCAGGGCCTGTGTCTGCTGTGCTCCCTGCCTTATCCCCATCTCCCCAGGGCCTCACACATAAATGAATGAATTTAAGGACAAAGTAAGATCCTTACAAAAAGCAGTACATGAAGCCAAGACCTCTGAGCCCCCTACATGCCCAAGAAGCAACTGGGACCCCTTAACTCTGCCTCCTTTTCTTCCTCCTTTGCTATCCGGGAGCAGGACACCTGCAGAACTTTCCACCTGTCATGCCTCAGCTCTGGTGCCACAAAGCAGATCAGAAACCCCTCTGTGTAAGTGTGAGAAGATATGATGGGGGTACCTATGTAAAGGGCACAGGTATGGGATGTCCACATTGTAGGGGTGGACAAAGAGGTGAAGGGTGAAGAGGCCCTTTGTCCACAGAGGTGTATCTAGGGAGCTACAGATGTGTGAGCCAATGTGCCTGATCAGGGAATAGATATGTATGGGCACCAGTGAGTGGGTGAGGGAAGGGCGGCTGTGGACATAGTCTGTGTGTTAAAAAGACGATAGAAAGGAGAAGAAGGCAAGCACATGTAGGTGTGCACACACGTGTGAATGCAGGGAAGCTGTGTTGGTGGAAGAAGGTGCTGGTGCTTCTTCTCCCTGGTGCATACTCTGGCTGGAGAGACAGAGGTGGGGACGAGAGGGTGCTGCCCTGGGGTCCTCAGGAAGAACTCTCTCTCTCCTGCTTCCTGACCTATATCAACCTATATGGGAAGGAAACAATGTCATGGGAAGCCAGGCCTCCTCCCTTAAAGGACCAGAAGGCAATTACACAGCTGCAACCGGGCAGCCCCCAGAATACACAGGCCAATGCCAAGAGCACAGGCACCTAGGGCTCCCTGGGCTGGGGTCACTGGTGCCCCTCAGGAGGAGCCCAGGCTCCCATTGATTCTTCACCAGGGATGAACACATGGATCTGGAGTCCCCAGAGATTCCACAAAGCAACAGAGGCATTAGTGCAGAACTGGGCACTTTATTATTAGCTACAGATCTAATGAACATCACAGCCTGGGGGAGCAGCAAGGCTCGGAGGTGTGACCACCTGCTGGTCTTTCTGCTGAGCTGGGGCTCGCAGGGCAAGGAGGCCTGATCCCTGCCAGCACCTCCGAGCAGGACAGGAGACAAGGAGACAAATACCTAAGAGGTGTTCTCAGCCTCCCCTCCTCCCCCGACGTGAAAAAGGAAGAAAGCACAGGACTGTTGTCCTGAGCACAGGACTGGAGTGGAGGAGACCTGGATGGCGGTCCCAAATCTGTCCTCAAATTCTGGGTAACCTGGCTAAGCCTCTATTTCTTGGTGACATTGCTGAAAGGGATTCGGTGGTCAAATAAGGCTTGGTGGGTGGGGGCTGGGGGTGAGGAGGCAAATTTAGCTGTTTCCCACTTTGCCATCAAGGACAACAGGCTTATGGTCTAATCGCCCAATGACTAAGGACAGAATGGGGAAGCAAATGGGGAAAACCCAACCTTGGTGGGAAGCCACACGCACTTGTATTACTGCTCACTCAGTGAAGATCATCTCCTAGTTGCTAAGCACCAGCAGTACACACACGGTCACTATTAGAAAGTTAATCATGGAAAATGCTGAGGTCTCTTTCCCAGCCCGGCATCTCTCAGCTCCATGCTACAATTTCATCTTCCATATAACGTTACCGGACAGTGCCTTTGGCTCCATCCACTCCCTTGTCCCAGGCCCTTCTGACCTTTCCATTCCCTTCAAGCGCCACGCCACGTCAGCCCGGCAGAGCTCTGAGCCACACCTGCCCGAACCGGCACACTAACATTTTCCATGCGGCCACACCAGCCAGCAGAATGCTCAAGGGGGATTAAGACAACTTGCTCCATCACCCAAGTTGCTTTAGGGAAGGGAAAAACAGCGCCAGCGCCACCCTGGCTGCTGACATTACCCACACGCCCTCTCTATCCCAAGATGAAAGGCCAGGCAGACGCGGCTGCTTCTCCACGCTGACTCGAGGGCACAAGTTATTCCCACCTCGCACCTTCTGAAAGATCACCAGAGAAGAGAGTCACGTTGAAGGTCAGCCTCATAAACGGCTTTGTGCCTCCTTGTCAGCCAGCACCCCAGTGAGCAGATAATTGATTTTTGGGTTTCTTGGTTGTTTGTGGGCACTGGTTCCCATGCCGCTAGCCTGGATAATGGAGAGGAGACTGCAAAAGAGTATTAACATCCTAACCAAGGTCACTCAGCTCCCTCCCGCTGCCTCCCTATCCAAAGACTGAGTCATTGTGGCTTTTATTAATAATAGCAAGAATAATAAATAACATGAGTGTTTACAAAGCAAGTGAATTTTGCTCTTGACTCAACAAACTAGGCCTTCCTTTGTGAAACACAAAATGGAAGGTTTATTTCTATGTTTCAGGCCAGTGACCTGACAACTTAGTTGCCTTTTGCTGGATGGCACTAAAAATGAGAAAAGGGATTTGTTCAAGGGTGCAGGGTGTTAGGTCCTGGCTAGCATGGTTTGGGTTCCCAGCTCCACAGCTGTGTGACCTTGGGCAAGTCACTTCACCTGGCAGGTTCCCACCTCACACAGGGGCGAATGGAGACTCAATGACAGGATGCACTTAAAGGGCTTGGCGACGTGCTCGGTACGAAGCAGCACTCCCCTAAATGTGCTTCTATTGTAACAGTTATCAGGATAAATCTCAGTACAAAGATGTGATCTCTTTGGTCCCCACGCCCACCCAGGAGTGGAGACGAGATCCCTCGGCCTATCCCATGTGCAGCAACTCCCCAGGAGAGGACACTCATCACCCAGCACCACTGAGCTCTGCTCTGGGAGCCAGCGCACCGGAAGCCTGCTTCCTCACCCTCCCTCCTGTCCTCAAGGAGAGGGCACTACTGGCCCCATTAGAAAGAGGCAGCCCGTGACGCATCCAAGAAGAGCTCAGATGAGGTCCCATGTTGGCGTGGGCGACATTTCCCCAACAACTCTGCTTTGGAAACCAACGAAATCCCAAAAGACTCAGTTGCAGAAAATTTTTCCAAACTTTTCAGTACAGTTATTCCCCAAAAGTCCAAGAGCTTTACTTCTCACTCATTATTCACCAAACATTCACTGAGCATCTACTGTGTGCCAGGCTCTGGGCTGGGCATTTGGGATTCAGTGGTGACAGAGACAGCCAAGGCTCTAGCACGCAGGACAGGGCTTACCATGGAAAGTTGGCAGGCAATGATCAAGTGAACAAGAAATCATTACAAATCGTGGTCAGGGCTTTGAGAGAAGCAAATGGGGTGCCGAACGAAATAACAAAATCACACACTACAAAAGGCTACTTATATGCGATGTTTCTCGTGTACTTTCTGTCTTCACCATAGAATTTAGCTCCATAAGGGCACGGATTTGCATCTGTTCACTACTATATGCCATGCACCTAGAATAACGTGTATGGATGCATAATAAATGTTTGTGGAAGGCGTGTTGTTAGACGGTCAGGAAGGTTTTTCTGCCCCAGGGGTTTTAAGCTAAGATGACAGATGAGCAGGAGCCAGCATACACAGAGCATGGAAGAACAATGATTTCAGCCACAGAGAAAAGCGTGTGTAAAGGCCCTAAGGTATGCAACAGCTTGGCGTGTCCTCTGTGGACAAGATTCTAGGGGCAGATAATGTCCAAGACAGACTGACACCTTTGTGTCTCCTTTATCCACTGGCAACCTTTCAAAGGCCGCGGCGGGCACCATCTGCAACTCAGCAAATCTCCCTGGGCCCCATCGCCTGCCTTCTACTTCCACATTTGACTTTTCGCTCTCATCTGGTTTCCTCGGTTTCTGTCCTAATTCCTGGTGGCAGCAAAGTACAAGGTTCGACACAGGCACACTAGTGCCGAGAAGCGGGGATTTCAACCCCAGCTCTGCCACTCACTGCTTCGGTGATTGAAGGAGGTTAGTTACCCTCTCTGGGCTTCAGCTCACTCATCTGTCAATCATGGATAAGAGAGGAGCGATTCTGTGAGCTACTGCCAGGAGTAGACAAGTTAAAGATATGAACCTCTTAGCTCAGTCCCTGACACACAGGAGGTGCCCCACAGACGTGAGCATTATCTTTTCTATTTTAAGCACCGTCACTTTTTGTTGTTAGGTTCCCCGTCTCCCCCTAGCCCCTGGGGGGCGAATGCCACCCACCCGGGCACCTCAGCCAGAGTCCCAAACACCTGACCCCTCCTACTGTGGACTAGTTATCAGTCAACTTACCAGTCAGATGTGCGCATCCCGAGTCCTCACTCAATACAGTGATTTGGGAGACCCTAAGAGGACTCGGGGCTTCCCGTACATTCCCATGTGCTGTATTCAACTGGCTCCACGGGGCCGCCTGGAACACGCTGGTGCAGAGTAGGGGTTCTGTGAGCCCTCGGGGAGGGGCAGTTCCGCAGTCTTGCCTGAGACTTGCATTCCCCCATCTGACAGGCTTTCCTTTATTTAACTTTTTAAAAACCACCCCCAAATGTTTTGCCTTTTAAAATCGCCTTTCCTCCCCCTTAACACCCCCAACCTGCCCCCAAATCCTCAGTAGTTTCAAAATCGAAATAACTGCTGGGAACTGCATTTAAAGATGCTAATTTAAACATACACAGTCAGACAAGGCAATCTGGGACCGTTTTCTTAGCAACGGCCCCTCACCCACACCTCACAGCTGTCGCTGCCCAGGAGTGGGCTTCAGCAAGCTGGAAGGGAGTGGGATACACAGGGGGTAGAGTTTGGGGGTCTTGCTTAGAGCCTGCTTCCGGCCTTTACCTTCAGAGGGTGATCTCCAAAGACTCACACTCTGCCAAGCTGCCAAATGCACAGGAAATGGGTCTCAGGGCAACCAACTGTGTAAGCAGACCCACTGGGTCACATTTTGAACTTACAGAACTGCTAACACAGAGCACTCTCATTTCTTTTAATAAACCCCAAATCTTCCCTTTGAGTAAGCTGCATGCATTAAATAGCAGCACGTACTCTCAGCGTGTAAGACTCCTTTTCCCTGTTGTTCATATCAGAAATGTAAGGGGCGAGTCACATCTCCAACGCCCCTCCTTCACAAGGTCTTCCTGAAACCCGCTGCCGCAGACTAGAAGGGGGGGTCCTCTCCCACCTCTCCCACGTCTCGTCTCCCTTCTCTCACTCATGTAGCAAGATCATGGTCAAGCTAGTGCGTATCTTGTCTCCACCTAGAGTCCTTGAGAAGAGAAACCATGTCTCACTCAAACTTGGATCTTGCCTGCACTGCACTCACATCACACGCAGCATCTGCCAGAATGCTCAGCACACAGTAGGTGCTTAATAAATAGTTATGGATTGTTAAGGTGCATTACTATATAAAAGCAGAGAGGAGCACATCCATCTGAAGAACAGTAAAGAAGGAAACAACACTGGTGTTAAATAACACTGCCCCCAATTGGTCTCATTGGTAAATATGGCTCTTCACCTGTTGGATTTGCTTAATGTGGAGGTATATGGAAGACAGGAGCTAAGACGGGAAATGCAAGCCAGACAGGCTCTGCGTGAGAGAGAAATTCCCACTGTGTGATGATGGGCAAGTGAGGCGGGAGATGCCAGAGCACAGAAATGCTACTTACTGTAAGGGTATGACCTGGCCTCGTAACTCTAGTTGAGTGTTTACCTCAAGAAATTATGTAGGTTCTCTTTCTTGATTTAGGTGGCGGTTACAATGGTTTGCTCAGTTTCACAGATGCAGAGACTATGGCATGTTCACCTTTCAGTCTCAAATGGTAGTTCAATTTAAAAAGAAAAAAGAAATGATTAAACAATATTTCCCGCATGGACATTTACCTTCACTGTCCAAATGAAGTCAGTGCAAGAGTAGGGTTTGTTTTGCAAGAATCTGCTCTACATAGAACTCAGCTGCTACCACCTACAAAGTGAGTTAAGTCTCCAGTGCATGAAGGCCAGCAGCAGGAGGACGTGAGACGTCCAGAGGGAGTGTGGAATGCTTGAGTAATAAAACAGACACTGAGAACTTTCCATCCCTCGACAAGAAGAGACGCGTGGATGGACTTTGTTCTTCATCCCCACACCGACCCACCTCAAGCACACAACTGCTGAGGAAGCCAAGGATGTGCAAACGACACTCTCTCAGAAGATTCTCTTCTGGGAATCTTCAAATGTTTTAGAGTTTCTGACCCTCTCAAGATCACAGAGCACACGAAGCCTGATTTTAGAACCCTCAGCACAGCGCGGTATGCGGTGCTCTGAGTTCTGAGTGACTTACAGCCCTGGTGACTAGAGGAGAAAACAAAAGTGTCAGGCACACCAATGCAGCTGTGAGTTGCTTTTTCGCTTTACTTAGGGTGGCACCCAGGAAGCGAGGGATCTAGGTCTAGTTATCCAAGAGCCACTCCCCACCCGCACTTTCTGCAGCTCACATCAGACTATAATGGACACCAGAGCCCCCCTGACAGTGAGAGAAGGCTCTGACGGGTGCTCTGAGGGTCATGCAGGAGGCAAAAGGAGGGCGTGCTCCCTCCAGACACGGGGGTCAAGGGCAGTCACGGATGACCTGCATGGACATGAGCTCCAGCCTCCCTCAGCACCAGCGGGCTGTGCCACCATCACTACCGGACTCCCTAACCAAGTCAATGTCCAGCCCCCAAGACCACGGTTCCCAGCGACCCAGACAGATTTGCTCTCAGGAAGGCGGGTCGGGGGGGGGGGGTGGCTAATTTTTTTATTGTTGTTGAATAATCTTGTCCACATAATCATTACCATGATTGAATTTTATAACCACCTTGTACAGGTTAAAATAAGATGAAATCAACATTTTCTGGGTCTTGCACAATTTTAATTGATGCAATTTGACATGCATTTATAGAGTACCAGTTGTGTTCCGGGCACTGTTGAAAATCCTTGGAATTGGGTAGTAAGAATATGGAAAATGAGAACTCTCCCAAGAAGAGAAGACATATCCAGCTCTGACCATGCCCTTATGGGTTGGGATTAGTTCTCTTGAGGCTTCTTTACTGCACTTCTCATAACACCGAGAGAGTGTGGAATAACAGACTCAGTGGCTGATCAATAAATTCACTAATGAAAATGACAAGCCTTACAATAGTTTTTAGAAGCCCTCCCAACATTCTCCCACCCTGCATTCTGGTACTCTCCCACAATGTGTGACATCGACCAGAAGACCCCCAATGCCCACTGTACCTGCACAGTTGGAGCCTGGGTTCCAGAGTGGATCGAGTGACTTTGGGCAAGTCACCCCTACTCTTGGGGCTCAGTTTCTCCCACTGTAAAACGAAGGAATGGGAACAGATCATCTCTAATTTCCCTTTCAGGTTCTTGTATTCAAGGATGCCTTGTGCATCTAGGTAAACAGGAGCTGCTTTTTGCTATTCATGAATGTAAGAGACAGCTAGATATCAGCCCACTCCCCTTTCCTAGCATGGCCCCATTTTGTTCAGGTTCCCACCCCTTCCCTACACTGCCCTGGGCCTCAGGTAAGCTGAGCCCATTCCCTTGTCAGATGCTGGGCCCTGTCTAGTCTATATCAGTGGGCATTCCCATTCCACTTGCCACTGACTAACTTAGAGGTGAGCAATTGGCCTAGTTCTGGTCAATGAGACAGACGGAGAACTCGATGGAGGGTGAAGCTTCCAGGAAAGATTTCTTCTCTCTATAAAGCCCTCATCAGAAGAGATGATCCCCACCCAGCCTATGGACATTGCCATGTTGGGATGTGATGCCTGGAAACACTGCAGCCATTTTGCAGCCATGAGAGGAACCAGATTTAGGATGAAGTTGTCACCAGGGAGCAGAGTAGAGAAACAGAAGCATCCAGAGCTACACACATCACTTAGCCACTGAGCCATTCACACAAGAGAGTGCCCCTCCCATGACTCCAGTGACTTCAGTTCTACTTATGGAAGATATACTTCCTATTACTTCATAATACTTCCTATTATGTTTCCTATTACTTATGGCCAAAAACATCCTAACTACTATTGTGTCTCACCAATGTGGAAAGAATGAAAGTATTCTGAAACACACAACGCTAAAACTACACTGTATATACACAGCCAGATCTTCCTTTAACATTGGAAAACGTTCTAGGATGCAATATGGATGGAGGTTACTCTTTCAAACAAACCCCTGCCATCCCTTCCCTTTCTTTCTCATAAGCCAATAGCATTTATTTATATTTCTTTTATTAATTTACATTTTGTGTGGCTGTCTGGTTTCTAGACAAATGAAGAGTGGCCTGAAAACTCCAACAAGGAACAGCACTGACTTGCCTTGTCCATGGAAACAAAGGGCCCAGTCATGAACTCAATTACAAGAGCAAAAGAATCAGAAGGCAGAATTCTAGATCTGTGTTGGTGGTTCTGAGCTCTAGAAGTGTTATTTATTTTGTTCTACCTGTGAATGAATCCCAGATTTCTCGGTCTGCTTACTAGCTAAGACAGATGTCAGCAAAATATCAGGGAGAGACATAGGTTTCCTCCTCTGCTCACTCTCTCTCTCTCCACCCCTCCCGCTGCTCCCCCTCTCCTCTCACCAAGGTAACAAAAAAAAAAAACAATAAGTAAGTCAATGAACAGTAAAATGGTGCTACTATGTGCAATAAAAACGAGTCCCATCTTACACTGCCATTTCCTTTTTAAACCCCTGGGGGCATTATGCGCAAATCTAGTAAACAGCATTAGTGGGAAACAATGCCACACATAACTCCGGGGAGCACGTCATGTCCCTTTAAGACATGGTCCACTATTCAGTTCCATTCTAGGCCACAGCTCCAGTTTCAAGCCTGAAGGTCCCCTTACTGCTTCATGAAGTATTAATATGGCCCTGGCAAGCTCCCAAATTTGCATTGTAAACCATAATCTGGGCCAGCTCCCACAGGACAAACTGGTTTGGGGTTCCCTCTTCATGTTCCAGGAGGACCTTCCTGCTCCCTGAGGCCAGGCTACCCCTTCCCCTGGGCTCCCCAACTTCAGCCTCAGCCACAGGAAGCCACAGGGGCTCTTCAACGAGCAGTCATGGCCCCAGTGTGGAGTGTCCTCTGTGAGTGCTGCCTACACAACAGCAGATGAAGCAGACTGTCCTGTGAACAGCCACAAGGTCTGGTGGGTGGGGGAGGGGTGCCCTCAGGCACCGAAGCCCAAGCCCAGCTCTGGGTCACCTCCACAGTAGGGAAAGCACCATGAAAATCCAGAGCTGGGGTCCTGTGGGCTCTCCACAGGTCTGCTGAAAGCACCCGCTCTCCGTCTCCCTCCCACCCCCATTAACTCGGGTCTTTCTTTGGCATTATTTCTAAGAGAGGCCGTAACCCATTTTCATTTATGGAAAGAAAGAGACATGAGGCTGGCCGCAGCAGAAGGGGGGACCCCGGGGATGGGGTGTTGGGGAGGGGAAGTCAAGGTGAAAAAGGAAGAAAAGGGTAGAAGGGTGAGGGTACAGCTGGGTGGGCCCCAAGGCAGCCCTCAACCCAGGGGCTCATGCGGGCACCATGCTGCACACATAGTCTCCTACCGCAAGTCGACAGACCTTCCAGGTTCATCTTGTAACCTGGGCTGCAGACATACCCATCTCTGAGGCATCCTGTGCTGTGTCAGGAAAGGCTCTGGGGACAATCTATCTGGGTTCAAATCCCAGATCCACTGCTCACGAGCTGCATGACCTTGGGGATGATGTTTAACCACTCTGTGCCTCAGTTTCCTCACCTGGAAACTGGGGACAGAAATAGCACCCACATCCCGGGGTTGCTAGAGAGGATGCAAAATCATGCCCAGCACATGATAATTATTCAGTCCATTTCTCAGAGCTTGGTACCTAATGGGGAACAGCTCCGAGCAGACGGAGCTGAAATGTACACTCAAGAATCCAGCAATTCCCTCAATATGTTAAACGCAGAATTGCCATTATAACCTGCAACCTCATTCCAAGGCCAAAAAGAATACACAGAAGAATTAAAAGCAGGTGTTTAATAAAAACTTGTACACAAATGTTCACAGCAGCACTCTTCACAGTAGCCAAATGTCCATCAACAGATGAACACACCAAAATGTGGTACATCCATACGGTGGGGTATGATCAAAAGCATGAAGTACTGACACATGCTGCAACACCCCAAAGGCATTATGCTAAGTGAAAGCAGCCGGATACTAATGACCATATATTGTCTAATTCCATTCATATGAAATATCCAAAACAGGACAATCCATAGAAGCAGCAAGCAGAGGGGGAGGGGGAAATGGGGAGTGACTGCAAATGGGTAAGGGGCTTCCACCTGGGGCGATGAAATGTTCTGGAACTGGTTCACAGTGATGGTCACACAACACTGTGCTTATATACTTTGTAATGGTTTAAACAGTACATTGTATGGTATATACTTTACCACACACCAAAAAAAAGAAAAAGAACCCAGAAAAGGTGCAGCACACAGACCCTTCTCCCCTGAGACCTTTTACCTGATGGGAGGTTGGGGGGCTGGGGGGCTGCTGCTACATGCCAAGCTCCACTCCTGTGCTCCCACCTCTCCCCTCATTCCCTGCACCGCACTGTAGTTTCTCACAGATGCCATGTGCCTATCCTCTCTGAGCCTTGTTGTGTCTTTTCCTCCACCAGGAGTGCCCCGGCCGCCCCCAGCACCCTGCCTAACTCCCTCATGCCCCAGGACCCGGCTCAGTCTCTACACCGACCAAGGGAGCAGACACTCAGCCTTTCCCACCTTCGATGTGACTCAAACGTGCAGGTGGTCAAACCATCTCACAGAGGAGGAAGCGCAGGCTCTGGGAGGTCAGTAGCAGGTCACACGCTGGTACGCAACACTGTGGGTACAAAAAAGCTAAAACTTGTGATTTTAAAATTTATCTCTTCTTCTTCCCAGAGTCTAAACAGTTGGCTCTCCATTCCTCTCACCAACAGGAGAAACACAGAAACCCAGGCAACACTGCAGAAGAGATCCCCACGGTGCCGGAGCAGCGTTACGTATCCCAGTCCAGGTGGGTCCTGTTTAGGAACACAGTGCACACAGTGAAGCTACTGCCTGCGATGGCAGCAGGACAGAAGGAAGAAGGATCTTCGGAGAAAGACATGGGAACGTTTGTGCCAGCCACTCCACTGTCTGTGGGTCTCGGAGTAAGTTTCTATCTCTCTGGGTCCACTCTTTATGTAAAATAGTTTTTAGTCATTTAAATAATATAAAATGGAATAGACTGTCTCCAAGTTCTCTCCTGGCTCCATGGCTAATTCTATAATGACTAACACTTGCCCTGGAAGGATCTGGAAAAGAGGCCATTTGTTCAAAATCACTTAACAGAACTCACAGCTGGGAGCGCACAGCATCATGTCAGGCTGATGCAACACGCAAGGTTGAGCCAGCAGCAACTTTTCTCTTTGAGCTTCCTACACCAGTGCCGTACACCTTCTCTGCACCGGGAGCAGACAAGAAAGCAAAGGCACACGGATTCTCCTCCTACCATGTATCTTACATGAGATAATTCTGTCCTGCTCGCCCACCTTCCTGATTTCTGCTATGTCTGCATACCCTGTACTAAAATGCACTGCACATCAACTTTATCTCACTTTATTTTAAATTAGCATTGTCCTGAGCAATAATATCTGTGAAATCACGAGCTCTGATGTGCCAGTTCTATTTTTTCACAAGCGCATTCAAATACACAACTATAATAAGAAACTCGTCTGCATCCCACCTAAAAGCATCCTACCAGTACTGGGATGCTGCAAAACACAGTGTTCGCTCACTTAGTCTCCACCAGCAAACCTCTTAGGTCAATACTGTTTTCTACCATTTTAGAGAAAGAGAACTGAGGCTGAGGGAGTTTAGTGTTTAAGGTGATGCAGCCAAGAAGCATCATGGCCGGACTTCAAATCTGAGTGTGCCTGACTCCGAATCCCCAGTCTTTGGCACTTGAGTAAGTATCCAGCTTGTCTACAGGCTACAGGGGTGAATAAAAGTCAAGAGATTGAAAATAATGCTGACGACCTTTATCACCTATTCTACTTAATCCTGTCCTAAGAACTTGACGGTAAGATTTTCCATGATTATCTGAAGCGAGAGTAATCCATCTTACGCATAAGCAAAGCTGACAGGCAGAATACCAGAATGGAGAGGCGAGCACTTCATGAACCCAGATGGGTTAGCTCCACAGACGAGGCCCGTCACCCACACTGGCAAGGTAACAGTTTATTTCCCATCATGCAATGCTGGGTTCAGGATGCACCACTGCCCCGCCAACCCTCTCAAAAACACACAGCTTAGTCACAAGGGACTCTGGCTGTGCATGTGTGTGACTCAGCATACATGGTCAGTCCTCCTAGGAAAACAATGGCGAGAGCACATGGAATCAGCGGTGTCATCTGTGAATGCGGGAATGCCCTGGACTTTCACACACCAAGCCAGCAAAGGAAAGGGCTTCCACCCAGCCTGGAAAATGTGAGAACTGGGAGGTCCAGCACCCAATGTCATGTGGTCTGACTCCTGGTAGGACAACGAGGGAAAACCAGAGCCAGGAAAAGGGTAGCAAGGGACTTGCTGAAGGGCACTCAGCTCTGCCAGGCCAGGGCTGGACAGAGTGCCCATCTCAGGCAAAAATCTTGGCCCTGGAATTGTACAGCTTCCAACGAAGTCAGCAGCCACGGGTACAGTCCTTTCTGATGGAGGAAATTGTCAATTACAGAGCCATTCCCTAAATTCAGGAATCAATAAAGTGTAAGTGGAGAGCCCAGTTACCCATACGATTCAACAACAACAATAACACAAAAAGGAATGGGAAAACTACCCAGCTCATTATCCCTCTGAAGCGTTTTTCAGTAACAAGTCAATATGCATCAGAAATAATCTCCTTCAAGAAGGAGCAATTGGGGGAAAATGCACTGAATTGGAGCTCAGAGAGAGGAGGCTTTCCATGCACTTCAGCACGATGCAAAACCCCATGTGTCACGCAATATGTCAACTGCAGAAGGATCCCCAAGCAGGCATGTGCTAACAAGTCATTTGACTCCAACAAGATGCCTTTGAACCTTCCCACGACATGTGCAAAAGGGGCAGATTCTCCCCTGCAGGGCACTGGCTCTCTGGATCATCTGACCAAGTGAGTAGGACAAAAGGCTGGCAGCAGATGAGAGACTGACCAGCGAACGGAAAGAGAGATGTGCCCATGCAAAGCATGCTTGCTGGATGGGAAGGAGCTAGAGTTAGTCCATTTCTTCCTAGGTCTTTTCTTTCTCATTTAAGCCTGGAAAATACCTCGGTCCAAATCTTACCCACAAGAAACCAGTGAATGACCAAACCGCAAACAAAAGAGAAAACCCAAACACTAAAATATTGCATGTAATGATCATTTTTTTTATATAAAACACTTTTTTTTTGTTTTTTGTTTAAAGATTTTATTTATTTATTTTCAGAGAGAGGAGAAGGGAGGGAGAAAGAGCAATGTATGGTTGCCTCTCACATGGCCCTCACTGGGGACCTGGCCCGCAACCCAGGCATGTGCCCCAACTGGGAATTGAACTGGGACCCTCTGGTTCCCAGCCCGCGCTCAATCCACTGAGCTACACCAGCCAGGCTGTAATGATCATTTTTAAGGCAGGATTAGAATTTCCTCAGCATGTTTCCACCATGGTGCTGGTGGAGGTGAGGTAATGGGGTAAATTATTTATAGCAGGATTTTACAATTTCTTCAATTATGTAATCACTTGCTTATAGATAAAGCAAACAAGACCCAAAGAAGCAAACATTTTAAAAGTATCCCAGCTGGTCAATAGTAGAGCCAAAACCAGAGTCGATGTAGAAAATCTAGTTATCTTAATGAAACCCTCCCCGCGGCAGTATGAGACTCTGACTTTTAAGCCCAGGATATCTGGATGATCCTGAAAGGTGCTCCCCAAACTCTGCCATGCCCCTCTGCATATGCTTCCTTGGCAACCTGAAATCACTCTCTTCTTGGCTGGTCCACTATCTGTAATTATTAATTCCATAACTTTTGTTGATGGCTTTCTCCTCTACAGAGATAGAAGCTCTACTGTCATGCTCAGGACAGACATAGCAAGTGCTTAAGAATATTTGTAGAATGAATGCCATGTGTGTTTCTGATGAATGAACACTCCTGCATTCACCAAACACAAACTGACCATCCACACCATGGCAGGCCCTTGCCTCCCTCACCCAGTGAAATCACCCAGGGCTGCTACTGTGCCCATCATGTCCTAACAAGGTCATGTCATACATGTGGGGGATTCAACAAGGGAAGACACAACCCTGACCCCCAAGGAGCAGAAAGCCTAAGGGAAGATCAGCCAACACAAGTCAGAGGCTACATGATACAGCACAAAGGGCACTGGGGAAGCTGGAGCGCTCTGGTCCAGTTCCCCATCCCCATTCAATGGTTACATGACTTTGGACAAATAACTTCTCCAGGAATTGACTACTTCATTTGCAAAAACAAGCCAAACAAAAGGAGAAAGAGCAGCCCAGGACTGGGAACATCCAGGGCTGGAAGAAGGGCTCCTGAGCCTCAATAACCTCCTTGAGTACAGGGACCAGTCTTTGTTGCATACGGCACCCCTCACCCCTCTCTGTGCCAGGTTCTGCCCCTCACTCTCCCTTCCTCCATGTTCCCTGAAAGATTCACCCAACCCTATGAAGGGGTCACTCCACCAGCCACTGATATTCAAAGATCCCTCTGATGAGCACCAACTAGTGTTTTCCGAGCCCTACAAAGGAGGGTGAACTGTCCCAGCTTAGGCTTTGGTTATGGGAGAGAACTGTCTGTTGCTGTTTTGACAACTCAGGACAAAAATGCCAGAGGGACGAATTGTGGAGAGGTTATAAATGTATGGCTGTTTCTTCCCACCCCACGCCCTCTTCTGCTGGCTCTATAGAACCAAATCTCTGAAAGGCACCCATATTTCTTCCCTGCCTCTATTCCTGAACACCCTACTTCCGTCCAAAAGAGGGAGAACCCTCTACTGCTCCATCTGTCCTAGGGCCGGGCCACTATGCTGCCCCACACTGGCCCCACACTTAAGCCAGATGACTGTGTAACCTCAGGCTAGATTTCCCATCAGGAAGTTACCACGTCTTCCCCAGACTCTCCTGGGCGTAGCCCATCCCCAGCCTCACAGTTCCCCTGGAAACCTAAAGATACCATATTCAAGAAAACTTACCTCAAAGATGATTGTTGTTATCTTAGTTATAAAGCCAAATACTACAACAGCCTAAGCATCCCACACTAGAGGAAGGCCCAAAAACGGTGGTAAGCCATCCTGAATAGCATGCGGTCATAAAAAATGTTTACGGACTTCTAACAGCACAGAAGAGATATGTTATAGTAATGGGGGTAGGGGTGACAGCATAAAAAAATTGGATAAAGAATACAATTACAGCTAAAGAAATTCCAATAGTATGAAAAGCTGTACAACTTAAAGAGGCTTAAAGGAAATGGATCAAAAGGTGTCTCCAGGTAGAGAGACCAGAGACAAGGTCCCTCCTCTACCTACATTTATGTATATTTATAAGAGAAAACTAAGCATTTCCTTCTCATGGAAGGACATAAGCTCAGAAAGATCAGGAACTTTGGCATCAAAAGTTATGGGTTCTAGGTTCAGATCTGTCTGTTCCTAAAGGCATGTGACCTTGAGAAGTGAAAAGCCCTTTGTTTATATTCCCCACCTATAACCTATACCCACAAACTGCCACCGACACCTACAACCCACATCAACAACTTATAACCTATACCCACAAACTGCCACCTACACCTACAGCCTACATCGACAACTTATAACCTATACCCACAAACTGCCACCTACACCTACAACCCACATCGACAACTTATAACCTACACCTACAAACTGCCACCTACACCTACAACCCACATCGACAACTTATAACCTACACCTACAAACTGCCACCTACACCTACAACCCACATCGACAACTTATAACCTATAGCTACAAACCTCTACCTACACCTACAACCTACATCGACAACTTATAACCTATAGCTACAAACTGCCACCTACACCTACAACCTACATCAACAACTTATAACCTATATCTACAACTACAAACTAAACCCACACTTACAACTGTAACCGAGACCTACAATCTACATCTATTATATAACCTATAACCCTATAGCTAAAATCTACACCTACAACCTAGAGCTACAACCTATAACTAAGAACTATACTTACAAACTACACCCACACCTATAACTTACAGCTACAACCTACACCTATACCTACAACCCACAGGGGTACCATAAGGGCGGTGGGGATCACCCAAGTGGCAGTCTTCATATGAAGATGGTACATAAAGGCGAGGCATGAAGTTCTTATCATCTCTAGAGGTCTGCACACACATTCATACTGCAATATCAAGAGCAGATCTGTTCACTAAGTGGGTCTTGATTCCAGGAGGAAATGCTAATTTACCAGAACATTCCTTTCAGCGTTCAAAAGTCCAAATAATCACCACGTGACTCCTGTTTATCTACCCATCCCTTCTCATGCCCTATCAGGTTTAGCTCAAGAAGCTCATCACCTTCCTTTGAAAAATATAGGTAGAAGACGTTTAATTCAGTATTTTTTATTAAAAAAAATACAAAGGAAAACATACTCGCAAGCACATTTTGTGTAGTTATTTGGTTTGGCAATTCCTCTTTGTCTAGACATAATGATTTAGAATTGTTCCTCATGTAAAGTGCAGCACAGGGAATATGGTCAATAACACTGCAAAAACTATAGTGGGGTCAAATGGGCACTACACTTATCGGGGTGACCACTTCATAAGGTATGTAAATGTCTAATCACTATGTTGTATACCTGAAACAAACATAATGTTCTATGCCACTGTACATGAAAAATAAATTTAAAAAAAAGGAACTGTCCCTCAAGTGAGGGCACAGTAGCTGGCATCTAGGAGCAGAAGGAAGACGGCGCCCTTTCTTATTAAAATCAGAGGGCGCAACTTTCCCAAAGGCTCACATCCTGCCATGGTCTTTCTTCCCAGTGTTGATCAGAAGGCACTGAAGATACTGCCCCGAGACACAGTCCCCTATGACGAAGGGCCTCCCCTCTCTCTATAAGAAGTCACCTCCAAAGCCAAGAGCTCTTCTCCCCTGTCTAGCTGGTAAGAGCAGAAGAGGTTGAGGCCACAACTGGGGTGCAACCTCGACTCTCCACCTCCCTCTGAAACTGGGTTTGAATTCCAGCTCCACCAGCTACTGGTGACCAAAAGCAAGTTATCTCACCATACCAAGCTTCTATCTCCTCATTCCTAATAGTACAATACTACTAATATTTTCAGTCCTTAGAATGTGCTAGATACCAAAGCTAAGGGCCTTACATCTAAGAACTCATCTATTCCTTGCAACAACACTGTCACAAGGATAGCAGCGCATACTGTCACCATCACTCCCGTTTTAGGCATGACGTGGTGGAGACAGAGACGTAAGTGACTTGCTCAGGGTCCTACAGCTAGCCAGCAGTTGGGTGGGACTGGAACCAGGCACTCTGTCTCCGTGCTGTTAGCATCACATTCAAATAAATCTATCAACTGGAGGGGGTAGAATGCCCATTTGACAGGATCATTAACTGGACTTTAAAAGTCAACTACATAAAACACCATGGTAACACCTCAATAAATGGCAGTGTTACCAGTTTCCTGGCAACACAGCCAAACCCTGCACCCTTCTCTCAACAGCCATCTTGACAATGCTTCCTGTTGGACACAGGGAGGATGCACAAGCCACTAACTGGGAAATACAAAGTAAAACTCACAGCTGAGGTCCTAGTGGCAAAGGCTGTGTCTGAGTCATTTCTGAGTCATTTACACAACCTATGACTAGCACAGAGCAAGAAATTAAAAATAAACACTTACCCTCATTCGTTTCATTCAAAGATGCCCCTTGTTATTTTATGTTCATGTTTATTTCCTAGTCACGCTTGGGTATCACCAATTCTAAAATCTCCAGTGGATTACATAGAACCACGTCACCTAACTCCACCACTCACAAGATCTTTGAATTCTTTCAAAAAACAAACTTCTCTATCACCTTCCCCCTTCACTTTTAATTTCAGCGGCAAGAAATGCCCTCCTTTTGGTCCACCCTACGCCATGCCTCACCAGACAGCAATTCAAGGGACATACTCTTCTGCGAAAAGAGCCACTCAGTAAGCAGAATCAAGTTGAGTCTGCAGCGCCCCAGCCAGGCTATGGGAGAAGTCTCATCCTCCCCAGATCTCCATTGGCCCACCTTCCCCAAACCATAGACAAACACCAGAATGATGCCTGAGAAGGGATCTTCCATACTCCGAGACACGTGAGCTTGTTTAGAGAGTGTCTTCCAGCCCTGGCTGGTGTTGCTCAGTTGGTTGAAGCATCGTCCATAGACCAAAGGGTCATAGGTTCAATTCCCAGTCAAGGCGCATACCCAGGTTCCAGGTTCAATCCCCAGCTGGGACATGTACAGAGGGCAACCAATCAATGTTTCTTTCTCACATCGATGCTTCTCTCTCTAACCTTCCCCTCTCTCTGAAAGCAATGAAAAAACATCCTTGGGTAAGGATAAAAAGTAAAGTAAAAATCACTCAGAATTATCTTCCTTTTGACTTAGAACTTCAGAATTCACTCAGTGATAAATGGAACCTCTTGATCTCTCTTGCTCTCCATCTCCCCTTCTTCCTCCTATTCTGCTTTTAAGAGAAGAAATAAAATTGTTGTAAAACCGCACCTAGCACTGAGAAATTGGGAACAATCTGTTATTAAGAAATAACAGCTGGCCCGGCTGGTGTAGCTCAGTGGATTGAGCGCGGGCTGCGAACCAGAGGGTCCCGGTTCAATTCCCAGTCGGGGCACATGCCTGGGTTGCAGGCCAGGTCCCCAATGGGGGCCGCGTGAGAGGCAACCACACATTGCTCTTTCTACCCTCCCTTCTCCTCTCTCTGAAAATAAATAAATAAAATCTTTAAAAAAAAAAAAAAAAGAAAAGAAATAACAGCTCCTACGGAGCCAGTAAGAGCCTCAGCGGCAACTCTGGCCCCAGTGTCACCCACACCGTCACAGCGAGCCATTCAGACTGTAAACCACTGCCTACTCCACTGGAGCCACCCAGTCTCAATGGCTTCCACTCACTCTAATTTTGGGTGGGGCCCAGTTGGAATGGAACAAGCTTCTGTTACAATGACAGATGAGCAGGCTGTTCGCAGAGTGGAGCTTTTGGGGAGGCTTTCTACACACACACTCACACATACACACTCACACTCACACTCACACACTCACATACTATACATACACACAATCCGCATGCCACACACAGTCACATACTCTACACACTCTTATGCACCCTTTCCTCTGGCCCCTTCCAACTCTAGAGCCACATTACCCCACCTGGACTTCTTAGCCAGATTTGAGTCCAGATCCAAGCTTACTAGCTGTGTGGCCATAGGACATCACTTAACCTCCCTGAACCTTCATTTCCTCATGTGCATCTTAGAGACTGCCAGTACCAGCCTCCATAGCTAACACAAAGCCCGTTCCTCAACAGCTTGGTCACGAGTCCCATATCTATGAACGCACAAGTGCCCCCTACCCTCTCCCTCCTCCATGAATCCCTCTGGGTCTTCCCACAAGCTAATGACTAAAAGGTTAAAGCCTGACCAGACAGGTGGCCTCTAGGATCCTGCTCTAGTTCCACAAAGCATGTAATCAAATTGGTCCCTGCCTGTGAGAGGGCTGGTTGGTAAGACACTGATTAAGTGCGATACTGCATGGGAAGTAGTTATCACAGGCCTGGCTCAGAGTCCCTGCTCAGTACAAGTTATCTTCCAGGCCAGGCTGCTCTACAAGAAGGTCCCTCCTCCCACTGAACAGTGACCTGTCTCCACAGTGCCACCAGCCACAGTCCTGCATTTACCTAAGGAACTGAACAGATTCCAACACAGGCTAGTTGGTCCAGGAAGACCCCTGGGAAGAGGCCAGGGACTCTGAGATTACACCATTCATATACCTACTCCCCCAACCCTAGGTAAAAAGCAGATGTCCCCAAGGAACCCTCTTCTCTTTGACTCTCTCCCCCTCCAGAGCTTGCAAGGTGATTCATTTACCCTTCCCAACCTCCCTGGGAGGGAGCAGGGGCAGGTGTGGGTTTTTACATTTACAGATGTTGAAGCACCCAAGTCAGAAGGCTTGCCTGAGATCACACAGTGAGGGAGCTGGAATTAAAACCTAGGTTTCATCTCCTGACCCCTAATCCACTAAAATACCTGCCATTCTAATTCTACACAGCCAAGTGGGACAAGGGAGTGGCCTAGGACCATCCCAATAATGCATTGTGGACATGAGGCAAAATCGAGGCTGGAGGACCAGAAGAACTCTATCCTCTCAAGGGTGGACATGGGATAAGGGACCCAGCTCTGGCAGGGTCCCTCATCCCCAGATATCCCCGCTCACCCTACTGCAGGACTATGACAGGTGGCACAATGGAGACAGGTTGCAGTTCAGTGGGAGGAGGGACCTTCTCATAGAGCAGCAGCCCAGGCTTGAAGAGGTGGGCAGCCCGGGCACTGGAGAGCCAAGGGCTGGATTCCCAGCCACACTTATCTGTTCCGTATGCAGTCTGTGGGCATCGGGCATGGGTGTCGCCCCCTCGCGGAGTATCTGCACCTCCTACGTCTGGCAAGGCTGTGGCTGCTGAGGGAAAACAGGGTGATGTTCGCTGCCAGCCCAGCCCTGCTCAGTAATCTGCCCTTTGCATTGCCAGGAGAGCCGTGGGCATACAGCTGCAATACCTGATGGTACATCTAAAAAAAGCCAGCTGAGGGGCCCACAGACTCCCACCTGTCCTCTCCCACCCACCACTCCGGAGAGCGGAGAGGAGCTGCTGTTGCTTTTTTCTCTCACCCCAAGGAGATCAATATGTTGTGTAAAAACAACTCCATCCAGCAAAGCTCTACTTTACACCTACCTCCATCTGGACTGTCCCTCCTAGCGTTCCTTCCACTAATCCATCAACAGTTCCTTCCAGAATCACGACGACTGATTTTACGTGCTGGGTGCCTCCCAGGCAGCGGCTTATGCCCCAGCCAGGTGGAGCTAAGCAGTCACATCCACGCTCAGCCCACGGGAGCTTTGGGGAAGGGGGTCAGAGCCAGAGGGACGCACTCTAAGAACCGGCTTTCAGGGGCATGGGGTGAGGTAATGGGTCAAAGCTGGGATGTTTGAAAAGGGAAGTCAGCTTGGTAACCATATAACAGCTACCAAGTATGTGCTAAGGGCTTTGCAAGATTTACCTCATTGAACAGTCAGTGCAACACTCTACAAATGAGAAAACGCATGTGAAAAGATGCTGTCAAAGCCCAGGGACAAAATGAACCAGGACACTGTGCTTTCTTTCCTAACAGGCCCTCCTTTGGGAAAAACTGTCACTATTCTGACTAGAATTTCTCCTCCATAACTTTCATAATGTTCACCTCCTTGATAATGTATTCATGGATAAAAATAGTGGTTCTTCGGGTAAAATGATGATATTAATTGCACCACTGGTAGCAGTGAGAATAGCACTAGTAACTGGAAATTATTATGTACTTTAATGACTATCAAGCACTATGCTGGATACTTTACTTACAGTATTTTATTAATAATCCTGTATCATTTTCAATATTCCTAGAAAAATTTTTGGTTAAGGACATATGTTGAAAATTTAAGTGTAATCACAAATAGAAGAGAATATGATCTATAGCTTGTGAACCAGCAAAGGAATAAGGAAGGGGATGTGAAACTATTCACCCACAGGAGACAGGAAAAAGAAGAGAGGAGCAATGAAAAGGACTGTCAACAGAAACCCAAAGTAAAACAGCAGGGAAAAACTCAGAAATTCTATCAGTGATTATAATAAATATAAATGGGTTAAATTTACCTATTCAAAGACAGAGATTATCAGACTAAATTAAAAAATTGAATAAAATTCAATTATATGATGGTCACAAGAAATATAAAGAAAAGAAAATCTTACTAAAAGACTGAAAATAAAGAGATAGAAAAGAATGTGCTAAGCAAACACTAACCAAAATAAAACTGGAGTAGCATGCAACTCATGTCACTTGAAACTAATTTGGGTCCTCAAAACAACCCTTAACACAGTGCGAGGTCCATCTGAAATCCCTATTTTGTATAAGGGGACTGAGAAACACAGAGGTTAGGTTACTGGGCCAAGGCCCCACCGGGAGCTGCGGGAGAAAGAAGATGCACACTCAGATTTCTATTACTCCAAACCCCATGCTTTCAACCAAACCACTCTATTGTTCTAAGTTATATTACTTCGGGAAATATTTAGAGGGCAGAAAATACATGTTCCACAATCAAGGGTTGGAGTATGAGTAAGGGAAATGGAGAGAGGGTCCTGAGCCACTGAAGAGGTAAGAAAGAGAAATCTGCCGGTTCTTAATCCGGAACGAAGATCAGGGAAAACACCTAGGGGAGCTCTAAGGAAAGGCCAGTCCCAGACCAGTGAACATAGCGTCTCCAGCGGGGAGGCCCAGACATCAGTATTCTAAAAGCTTCCAAAGTGACTCTAACAGAAAGAGAGCATTGAGAACAGCTGATTATGAAGGACAAGTCTACTAAAAGAGAGACGGTACTTTTAGGTCATTGTGAAAGCATAAATTAGATGACCTTCCAACATCAGCCCTTCTACCTGCTATTCAAAAAGAAATAATTAGAACAAAGGGAGATATGGGACGCCTTGCACCACAGAGTGAGGGGAACCCACATCTGGGAATACCTGAGAAAAGGGTGGATGGAAACCCTGAGCTAAGACCCCCTCCCTGATTCCTGAAGAGAACAGAATCACAGAATCTTAGGGGTGGGGAGACTCTTACAGGAAACTTAAAATGGATCCTAGACCTGGCCGATCATTACAAATGCCTTGGAACTCTGTAAAAATATATTCTGTGTCCTACCCCTAGGGGAATCTGATACCATATATCTGACTCAAGCCTGGAAAACGTTTTTCTAAAACATGTTCAAAAGAGGCCTTTGAAGGGAGACAGCAGAGTGGAGCCAAGTCACAGTAACTCCATGTGCCAACACCTAACTAAGCAAAGCAAAATTATTTTTTTAAAAAGTGATCAAAGAAGGAAGGCCGTCAACATCTAAAGGTGGAGACCTGGGAACAGGGTTTGTCATGACTTTGGAGGTTCCTGCCCCTAGTCCACCTCCACCCCCACCCCCCGGAAGCATTACTGGTGATGCCAAAATCCTGAGACTTTTCACTAATTACTGCACATTTGGAGAGAAGCGAACTATGCTTGTACTGTTATTTTTCCCCCTTTCTGACTTGAAAGGGACAAATTAGAAACTACTAGGACATGGGCTGTAAAACAGTGATGTGAACAAATCTCTGTCATAGAAGCAGAGGGTCCAGAGCTCAATGCTTAACTGAGGAGATCATTTAAATGTCAAGGACATCCCTCATAAAGGACAGCGTGTCTCCAGTAAGTCAGACGAACCTTGGAACAGGACATTTAACAACATCCCCTGTGTCCCTGCTCAAAGGAACACACAGCTCTGAGCTCTCACCCTCTTCATCCCTTATGTTCCCTGTAATGCTCCAGGCATCACAAATCCTCTCAACCTGCAGCTCAGATACCAAGGCAGAGGTTTTAGGTAAGTTATGAAAAGAGTTACAAAGCATTTGCCCACAGCATCAGAGCATATAGAAGGACCGAAGCTACCAAGTTCAGCATATGCAAGATAACAAGGTTATGGCATTTGACGGACACTACAGGGGAGAAAAAAGAACAGAGCACACAGAATGCAGAGCCCCATGTAGAAAACAGAACCACAGAAACAGGACATTTCCTACAAGTGCTTTAAAGCTATAGGAAGAAT
>PVJI01020272.1:0-29347 GCA_004026765.1 Micronycteris hirsuta | reverse complement strand
GTGGATGCCTAATAGGTATTTGTTGAGAAAACAAGCAAACAAACAAATAAACCAATAAACAGAACATAAACAATTGAATGGACTGTAGGGTCAGATGGAACCAAATATAAAATCTTATTCTGCCACTTCTTAACAGGGTGACATGAACAATATCCTCACTATGGACATGCCCTCTGGGCTCTTGTTTCTCTCCTGTGAGAGTCAAAGGATAATGTTTGCTGGGAGCCGAGTCCACCCCACTGTGGATTAACAAAGTCCCGGAGGGCGCTGATGACCCACACAGTGGAACCTGCAGGAAAAAGCACCGTGCATGTCTCTGCTTAATCATCTTATTGCTTCCTTTGCTTGGGGTCGGTGTGATTTCTTGTGGGACTGGGACAGATGGCAATTCCACTAATAAGACAAAGTTTCTGGAAAATTATGGAACAAATGATAGTCTAGCAGAAAGTACCCTCACTCCCATATGCCCCCCTAAATGGTATAAGACTCATCAGGAATGGGAATGGAGGAAACTTTTTGGCCCAAGTCCTACGCCCTCATTTGCTCCCACCACTTCAGGCAGAATACGGGCCCCTGAGATTAGAGTTAGGTCTAAAAGGCGAGTTTGGTCAGCTCTCTATCGTTTTCCCTTTACCACAACCCCTAGGCCTACAGACCCCCCATTGTCCTACACAGGCATTTATCATAAAGGATCTAGATGGGTTAATATTGGAGGATATTAGGTGGATTAATAGAAAAGAGTTTTCTACACAATAAACTAAGATAATAAAAATTATTAAACAGAAAAATATCCTGAGCAGTAAGAGACAGCTATTAACCTCATAACCACAAAAGTCTAACAGGCTAATGACAGTCCTCGTACCAGACTTGTGGTCAGACACTTCGCTGATCAATTAGTAAGATTAGAGCTAAAAAAATGCCAACTAGCAATATTAGAGCTAAGAGCTTGCAAAACTAAGTCTAGCTGTATTGCCCAGCTGTTTTATCTCATGTATGTGTCATGCTTCTCCGGAACTCTTGCAAAAGCAAATGCATTATGAGAAAACCACTCCTACTGTAACCCCCCCGTACCACTTGAGCTTGCAAAAAATTATATAAATAAAGGACTCTGAAGCCAGAAGTAAGAGAGAAGCGTCTGGCCGACGAGCTAGAAGCTACACCATCGCATGCCATTCTTCATTCGCTGACTCCGTTACCCCCACGCTCACCTGTGGGACCCCCTAGACCTGGCTGGGGCTGGACTCTGGCAAATGTTAACCCACAGGGTGGTGGTACTGGTTTACCAGGTAATATACAAGTATAGAGTAAGTGCTCAATAAATGTTTATTTAATTTCCTCCTTTGCTTATGCACTATTTTATATACATATTATTTTTATGTAGTTTTTCAAGATGAATTTTTGTGGACAGAAATAACTAATGTTAAATTCAAAAAAGAGACTTCACTACACATAGTCACTTTAGCCTTGCACAGATTTACTTAAGAAGAATATTTTTTTATGTTTTCATTTTTATTTTTTTATCTATTGTTGTTCAGTCACAGTTGTCCCTCCTTTTTCCCCATTGCTCACCCCTAACCCATCCTCTCCCGCTCTCACAGTCAATTTCCTCCCATGTCTGTGCTCAGGAGTCCTCTTAATAAGAATATTTTTTAAAAAAATTTGAGAAACATCATACCTAGAGAAATGAATGCCATAGGATTTATGGTATAAAGACAATTCCAAGCACTATTGTAAAGACTTTCCACCAATTTCTTCTACTTCTTTTCCTTCCCAGCTTTCTACTCTCTCTACAGGGAGGCTTTTTCTCACCTTTCTTTCCCTTTTTGTTTTTCTTATGTTAAAAATCTCTCTTTCATTTCTACTAACAGAAAGAAATGAAGGGGGAACACAGGGACAGGTTCAAATAGATAAGATTTGAAGGAGATCAAGAGATTGATCTCCTAAATAGGAGGAAATAAGGATGTAAGAAACACTCAGGAGAAGATAGAGATGTTGGGCTTTGCTGGATGTCACTAGTATATTTCAGGGTTGTGAGGAGTTCACACATAAAAACTGTTTAAACAAATAAGAGAAGACTTAACTCCCCAGAAAATCATAAAAACAGAGATAACAACAAAAAGATGAAGACTACAGGTGACAACTGGGTTTTGTTTCCTTAGAGGAGCATACCAGATGTCAAACTGGCCGGCCCCACCCCTGCCTAGGGCCAGGCTGGCTGCTGGGTTCTGTTCTACTTATTTTAGTAGCAGAATCTTTCTGTTTTCCTCACACTTGCCCTTTGAAATCTAGGTTTCTTTTCACTGCTACCACTGGCAGCATTTTCCCTGTTACAAAGTATCTCCAAACAAGGGTCAGGACAAGAGAAGCAAATACTCCTCCCCAAAGAACCAACAGTTTCTCCACTCCCTTGGGAAGGCACTGAAAGTGAAATGGATGTGGGAATGTGTCAAAGGAGGTCAGCCCACTAAGAGAACATTCAGATTTGCACAAAAGCCTAAAGAATTCCTCTACATACTCAGTTCTTTTTACACACTTAAATGTGATTGAATTTGTACACATACACACAAATAAGTCTGTCGCTTCTTAAGAAACCAGGTGCTTAAAGAATATCCAAAGAAAAATGATTATGTTTTAATTTGTCAAGATCTGTGCATTTCCTCTTTTGTTTCTCTTCTTTCCTTTTTACAGCCATCACTAATTCTTGAAAAACGTAATCATTGGGAATCTCCTATGTGTTTAGGACTGTGCAAAGTACTATTTGAAAGAAATGAAATATGAAGCATAGTTCCTGGCATGGGAAAATTTGAAGCTGGGCATGCCCGCCATGAGGCAGTAAATCTTAATAGTGTTCAAGGTGGGGAAATCACTCTGCCTTGTGTGCCAATTTGTAGCTTATTCTTCCACTTGTGACCTTTCTTTTTAGAAAGTTTACTTACACCCACTTGATGGTCTAATAATGTCTCTGAACGATGGTTTTTTTTTCTGTGAAACTGAATTCTAATTTGCTTAATTTGAGAGAATATATCTAGGAAGTCACATTCTTGGTTCCGTGTTGCTTGCTGTGCTGGTACTGGTCACGAAGGTTGGGGAACTGCATGGGCAGTGATGGGTGCACTGAATGATTGTTCTGCTCTGGGTGCTGAACTCAAAGACAGACTTTTTTCAAGGACTTCAGCAGTTTTTTTAAAAGAAGATAGATGCAGGTGCAACAAATGTGCACAAAATGGGAGAAATTATTTATGATTAAAGAGAAAGGGAAGGATGCTATAGAAGAAGTATGATATGGATAAGTTAAAGATTATTTAAGGAAGGGTTGTGTACTGAGGAGCATACAGTAAGTTTGGGGAGAATTAGAGAGCTGAAAGAATCCTTAGATGGAGCATAAGGAATATTGCCTTGAGTGGTTTGGTAAACTTGAATTGCCATTTTTACGGTGACCTTACTGTGTACTTTGTATATGTCTCTATTTTTATCCTTCAGTTCTCCTGCTAGAAAAGTATTTAGAAAATTCTATTTCCAGAAGTTTGTTTGAAGACACAAGTTTGACAGCAGGCATGATAATGAGTCCATTTCAATAGCATAAATCTCATTCCTATTATTAAGCAGCCACAGAATGATTCATGAAGCCCTTTCCAAAATTCAAAAAGTACCTAATCGAAAGGAGGGGGAATAAAAAGAATAAACAGAAACCATGCCCGAAGTTGATTATTTTTGGCACTTTTATTAGTCAGTTACTCAGTTTCTCAAGGTGACTGATGCTGAGGTAGGAAGCATTGATTTATTTTACTAAATAAAACTTTACATTTGAGTAAATAGAGAAAAATCTGACAAATGGTCCCAAATGTCCATGGACTTGATTGATTTTTGCAAGTCACACTACTGCCTAAAGTTTGTAAGTTCTGTGTTCAGGGTTTTTGATATGTTCCCAGCATATGAATTTTCTTCGTTTCTCTCTCTTTTTGCTACTTAGTCCTCATTTCTTCTGCCTTTTATTTCTCAAGATTAAAATGAGTATCTTTAGTTTTTCTTGTTACAAGGAAGATTTTCAGTTAAGCTCCTGATTAACTGGGTAAGACTTAAAAGAGATTTCAAATTTATGTCTGCATCATTATAGATGGTCTCAGCTGAAACTAATAAAATGGAAATTTGCAAGTGGAAGGAAGGAAGATCGTTACAAATTTTATGCTAGAAGGACACTAAGGTAGATGCTTATGGGAAACTTTATTTTTTTCTATTTCCAGCACAGGAAATAAAGAAAAATTGTCTTTCCTGCTTGTTGTGCCCTTATTTTTGCCAGCACTCCTTTGTGTTCTTTGTGTTTCTATAAACCAAAACTACACCTTCTGGGTCCCAGAGATTCTAGTAACTCTTACTATGGACATTACCACAGGAACACAAACCATATAATCAAAACCAGACTGACGTCTCTTTTCTGTCTATTGAGCCAACTCAACCTGTCTTGAATTTTTGTCTGAATCTTATTCTAAGAAAAGTGAACCAAACACTTTCACTTTTCTTTCTGCATCAAAAGATGAATCCTGCTAGAGTAGTTGTCTCTTGCTGCATGAAAATTACCCCACAACTTAGGGGCTAAACAGTGAAAGTTTATTATCTCACAGTTTCTGTAGGTCAGGAATCTCACTGCAGATTAGCTCAGAGGCCTCCCAAAAGTGCAGTTGAGGGTTCTGCTGGGACTGTAGTAATACCAACACTCAGTGCAGAGATGCTCTATTTTCAGGATCACTCACGTGGTGGTTTGCAGGCCTGAATCATCACTGCCAGTTGGCAGTGGCATCAATTTTTTGACACATGGATCTTCCATAAGGAAACTAAGAATATTACAGCTAGCTTCTCCCAAAGTGAGAGAGAGAAGGATATCACCCAAGATGGAAGTCACAGTCTTTATTCTACCTAACGACAGATGTGAAATCTCATCACCTCTGCCGTATTCTTTCTTTAGAAATGACTTACCAGGTCCAACCTACACTCAAAAGAGAGGATTACACGAGGAGGTGGGGTCATAGAGGGCTGTCATAGGGGTGTCCTGCTTGTGAGGCATTGCAAAACCAAGTACTCAGGAGAGAAGCTCTTTCAGGGTATGGATTAGTCCGTTGGCATTTTTCAATCATTGGTAATCTCTTTTAGTCTTTTTCGAGTACTAAAATACAAACTTCCCATAACACCTCCACAAAACAGAAGTTTTTCTCAGCTCAGCACCACCAGTGAAAGTCTTTTGTTGGCCATCTGCTTGATTCCCTGTCTCTACCAACCCCTTTCCTTGGCTGGTATGTTTGTGCCTCTCTCTCATGTCCTGGAATTGTACGTGGCCCGTGGTGGCCATCCATGGCATACCTTGGTTCCTTTTATACCAGTTCCCATTGCTCTCTGTGCCGTCCCTCCTGTGCTCTTTCCCACTTCCTGAGATCACACCTTCTGCTGGTGTGCAGTCCCAGTAGTTCAGTCCCATATTCAATCAGAGTCTCCGTCCCAACGAACACTGCAGTTTTCAGTACTGATTATTAAAAGATAGTCTTTTATTGCTAACCTCTAAACCTGAGAAAATACTCTCACTCTCCTCCCCATCTGTCTCACAATAGGTTATTTCCCCCAACCACCTGTAGCTTTCCAGCTCTTCTGTTCCTACTGCCCTTTTCTCCCCAGAAATACATTCATATAATTTTTTCATTTGATTTCTTGATAGTTTTTCAATTTGTCACCACAAAAGGATAATGAAACTTTTCTGAAAAAGGCAGAACTCTCAATAGAGGGAAAGAAATTCAGGGGCCAAGATAGATACCAAAAAGTGGGTAAGGAGAGGAGCCTTGGGCACACATATATTGATACAGATTTTGTCCTATTGCTTTGCACAATCTTCAAAACTTATAGCTGGACAGACCAATGCACTTCTTCAGGCTGTCCCTAGTTGGGTGACCAGCATTAATTTGGGTGCTTGTCCTTTCGCTAAGAGGAATCCCTTAGTTTAGTCATTTTTGGCTTTGGGTCATAGTATGTGGTCATTTAGGTAGCAAGGCTTGGGGCTGGGGAAAATCCTCTTAGAATGAAGTGATATCAGGGAAGTTGATGATTAGGTACAGACCATTACATTTCCAATAAATGCAGAATGAATAAGCTATATATGTAATCAAAATTTAATAGGGCACCAACTCAGTAAGGATATCTAAATATGTGGGTAGGTATAAGAGTAGATTACCTGTAAGAAAATGCATATATTTAGGTGGCATGGTGATCAGACTCAAAGTTCTGGAGAGCATTTCTTCATGGGAAGGCTTACCCGTGTTTGTACTATAGAACTAGATGAAGGCAACACCTCCCAAACTTTTATACACATCTGACAGCAATGAACAAAAATAGGACTACTCTGAGAATCATGTTAAAACAGTAATAATGTTTAATTAATGCTTATTTTAAAACAATTTTATATGCGTTAATTTATCTAACAATCCCAATAATTCAATGAAGGAATTTGACTGGCACACTCATTTTATTCATGAGAAAACTGAAAATTCTAAAGGTTTAGTTACTAGCTCAGGTTGTACAGTGCATAAGTGCTGCATCCAAAATACAACAACATATGTCTGTGTCTAAACTCTATGTTTACACCTACTGCACTGCAATTCATTTAACGCACCAATATTGTAGGGTCATGAACATGATTACTTCTTAAGAAATCTTAATGAAAAACAGTATGTCTCTGAAATAAAATTAATTCCCACGCTTCCAAATTGAATAGCTTCTTTTTTAATTTTTCAATTACAGTTTATACTCAGTATTATTCTGTATCAGCTACAGATGTACAACAAAGTGGTTAAAAAATCATGTACTTTACAGAGTAGTCCCCCCACAGCTTCAGGTACCTACTTGGACTCACACATATTTATCCTGATATTATTGACTGTATTCCTTATGGCGTAATCTACATCTCTGTGGTTATTCTGTAACTACCAATTTGTACTGCTTAGTCCCTTCACCTAGTCACCCAGCCACCTTCCTCTCTGATACCTGTCAGTCTGTTCTCTTTATCTATGAGTCTGTGTCTATTTTGTTAATTTTGTTCATTAGATTCTAAATATAAGTCAAATTATGTAATATTTATCTTTCTCTGTCTGATTTATTTCTCTTAGGATAATACCCTCTAGGTCCATCTGTGTTGCTGCAAAAGATAAGATTTCCTTCTTTTTATGGTCAAACAGTATTCCATTGTGTAAATGTGCCACAGCATTTTTATCTGCTCATTTACTGATGGGCATTTGGACTGCTTCCAAATTTTAGCTATTTTAAGTAAGTTGTAATGAACATAGGTGTGATATTTGAATTGCTTTTTTTTTATTGTTATTCAAGCACAGTTGTCTCCATTTTCACCTCACCACACACCCCTGCCCCCATTCCTGCCTCTGACTCTCAAACCTACCTCCTTTGACTTTGTCCATGTGTCCTTTTCACACGTTCCTTGATGGCCCTTTCCCAATTTTTCCCATTATCCTTCTCCCCGCTCCCCTCTGGTTACTGTCAGTTTTTTCTCTATTTACATGTCTCTGACTATATTTTGTTTGCTTGTGTGTTTTGTTGATTAGGTTCCTGTTAAAGGTAGGATCATATGGTATTTGTTTTTCATTGCCTGGCTCATTTCACTTAGCATAATGCTCTCCAGTTCCATCCATGTTGCTGCAAAGGGTAAGAGTTCCTTCTTTCTTACTACTATGTAGAATTCCATTGTGTAAATGTACCATATTTTTTAATCCACTCATTTACTGGTGAGCACTTAGGTTGCTTCCAGCATGTGGCTATTGTAAATTGTGCTGCTCTGAACATTCAGGTGCACAGGTTCTTTTGAATTGGTGGTTCAGGATTTTTAGGGTATGATTTGCAAGTGATACTTCAGACAAGGGTTTGATCTCCAAAATAAACAACTCTCAGGACCCCTCTTGAGAAAGACAAACAACCCAATTAAAAAATGGACAAAGGACTTGAACGCACACTTCTCCAAGGAGGACATACAGAGAGCCCAGATACATAGGAAAGAATGCTCAACATCATTAGCCATCAGAGAGATGCAAATTAAAACCACAATGAAATACCACTTCACACCGGTCAGAATTGCCATCATAACCAAATCAACAAACATCAACTGTTGGTAAGGTTGTGCAGAAAGGGAACCCTAGTGCATTGTTGGTGGGAATGCAGACTGGTGCAGCCACTGTGGAAAACAGTATGGAATTTCCTCAGAAAACAAAAAATGGAACTGCTTTTTGACCCAGCCATTCCACTGCTGGGATAATTCCACTGAATTGCTTCTTAATAAATACTTTTGTTGGAGCAAAGGTTCTGGGCTTGCAAATGCGTGGTTAGAGGGCTACTTGGTGAGGGAAAGTCATGCACTGTGAGCTCTGCCACCCCTAGATGTGTGCCTTGAAGCCACATCTTTTATCTCTTTGTTTCCTATACATAAGAGCAGATAAATCCCTCTTAGATGGCATGCAGAAACTCTTTGAAGAAATACATATTAAACACCAGGCAAAGAGTAAGGAGCTATTCACATTATTGGTATTAAAGAATTTCAGTACTGTCTCTGGAAAGGAGACAAGATGAGGTTATAAAATTGTTAAGGCTGGAATGACACAGGCAAGAGATATGAGTGGAGTGGGCAGCTAAATTTTTGGCTGAGTGATGTGACCCATTTTGATATCTTCAGGTCACTGTGTGATGAGTGGAGATTTTTTTTTTACATTTTATCTGAGGCATAGACAAAGCCTCTTATGAGAATGGAAATGATGCTTCCCATGAACTACACAAAGTGATGTGAGGGTTTCTATTTAAAGTGGGATAATCTTCTAGTGACAAATAAGGTCTGCATTTCTAATATAGAAATCAGACCATTTGTATGGTTTTTTTAAAAAAAAGAACAGTTTATTCATGATTTCCCTTTCTGTTTAGAATTTGATGTTTCATTCTTGAAAATTTAATTGTAACTGCCCTGATTTGTGTGTGGTATTGTAATTACTTCTGTGGTGGGGAGTTGGGAATGAGGACATGAGACCTATGAATGTGAACTGTATACTCCAGGGGTGCTGTTGGGTGAGAGCGTGCTAACAGATACTACTCTTTGTTTAACTCTCAGGGGTTTTACCACCTCTCATTTAATACCTTTTTCATTTCTAGTCTTCCCCTTACACCATCACCCATTTATTGCTTCCTTATATCCCCATTCTGATTGATGAAAGAGCTCCATGTAGATAATCTGCAGGTAATTTATTTTCCCTTTGAAATGTATAGCAGGAAACTAAAATGTCACATCTACTTTCTTAATACATGTACAAGACAATTTGAGGGTTTTTTGAGTTTTCCAGCTTAGAACATCATTTCAATAAGTAGAACTTGCAAAGAAAAGTGGAGTGTATATGTGTGTGTGAGAGAGAGAAAAGTGGTGAGAGAGACACAGTGGAAGCCAGGTAGCATCTGAGTTCTACAGGAGATATCCAGGAGCCTCCTCTTTTCAGTTACCCTATCCAACAGAACGGAGGAGTTGATCTGATCTTTATTTTACGCCATTGTGCCACTGGTCCCTCTCTCTCACAAATTCAGGGGATCAACTGAGAACACATAAGAAAATAATTTTATGTCTCCCATGAGAGAAAATAAAGGCTCATTTTCTCTCCCAAATTCAGGGAATTTTTCTTCCTTCAGTGCAATTTTATGAGAAGAACAAGAAACAATATCATGTTTCAGGGACTTGCCTATGTAAAAGAAAGTTTATTCAATGACTCATTGACTAATTAGAAGGCAAACTAGTGCTTCAGAACAATATGCTTTACTTTTACAAAAAGTCAATCATCAGCATCAAGCTTGCTGATGTACTGATTTGGGTCATCCGCAGAGCCAAGCATCCATGGCTAAGGTGGAATCATGGCACAGCCATCTTTAGCTATTCTCACCCATAGCCTCTGACTCTGGGCTTTTGACTTACTTTATCATGAAGATTACCATGAAGAATCTGGTAATCCACAAACATGGCTGTACACAACAGTCCTCCTTCTTGAAATGTCTTAACTACAAAATGTAGGGAAAAATAGTACCAGCCATCTTTATAAATGTTTTTTTTTTTTCTCAGAAATACATAATTGCGTTTCCTCTTCAATAAAGAAAGAGACCTCCAGGCTAACTGCATACTTGTTCTGAGCTTGGTCTCTTTACAGCTCTTCCCCAGCAGTGGCGCGCTAAAGCTATTTTTTCATATGCACCACACTAGCTAATGATTTTCCCTTCCAGATGCTCCTGCTGTCACAAGAGCAGTGACACATCTTGCTTACATCTGATGGGACACAACTTTTTAAAGCTTTTCTAAATATCGTTCCAGGTTGGCAGCAAAATAGACAAGGTGACAAGCCCAGGTCATCTGATGGGATTTTTTCATGTGCTGACACCACACTATCTAAACTCCATGTTATTTTGAAAAGGTTCATTAGAGCTGAGTCTTTGTCTATTTAGAAGTTTCAAGCTGTCAGACATATGTTGTGCAGTTTGAGTGTAAGTTATAAAAGTGAGGCATCCTGCAAATGCAGAGCTGGCTCAACTGAAAGACTCACTGTGATTTCTCTACTTGCTCTGAGCTTTCTGCCAGGGAGTTGAAAGATACTGCTTCTATGGTTAAGGGGTGCATGCATTGCCACTTTCAGCATGTTGGGAGCCTCATGGGAAAATTCACATGGAAAATCCGTAACTATTTGCTGTGCACTTTGTAGAAGAGATGTTTGCACATGTGGATAGTTAGACTTTCATTGCTTCTTATATGACTTCACACAAATACCCAGAGTGGCTGAGATTATATAGTTATCCTTAAGGTTATAGAGGCAAATAGTATGAAATTGCCCTCAACAAACATAAAATATCTTTGAAGTTGTAAAAAACAATGCATAATTTACAACTTGAACCAATGCGTATTTGTGTTGATTGCAGTATGTTGTATTCACATTCTTTTGACACAAGGAACAGACATTTATTTGAACAAGCTAACTAAAGCATAAAAAGTCAGCTTAGTTTAAGTGTACCCATCTCCAAGAATCCTAGAGAGTCAAAACTGAGTAGCTGCACTTTGTGGTGTGTTGGAGAGTCATCTGGCATGAGGTGGGTCTCTCCATTTGTCAAAGCTGCTAGTGTCTACTCTGAACTCTCTGCATACTTCCTTACCTATATTTATATGTAATTCAAGATGGAGCCCCATACCTTTGGGTCTACACAGGTTTTTACTTCCAGCCAACAGTATAAATACACCCAGAACCTTAGATCAAAGTTGGAATGGTTACATTCATTGGACCAGATAGCTACCCATAATGTCAATCATCTTGGTCTAAGAAGGTAGTGGGTTTTGACTACTTGATGTATGTGGCTGGTTTTCCAGGGATTATGGGTAGGATTAAAAATTAGAAGGAGAATTTGCACATAGAGAGCAAATAATATATGTGTAAATATTATGTTCCAAGTTATTTTTCATAATGAAAATCAAAACCAAAAAAGTATTTCACTAGTTTTATCTTATAGATTAATGTATAGAATATAACAAATTAAGATCAGCATTTTGACTTATGTAAATAATATTATTTTAAACATTGGTGTACAAATATCTGTTCTAGTCCCTGTTTTCAATTCTTCTGGGTATATACCTAGGACTGGAGTTTCTGGGTCATATAGAACTCTATATGTAACTTTCTGGTTAACTGTCACATTTTTCTATAGCACTTGCTTTGTTTTACATTTTCACCAGTATTTATGAGGGTTCAAATTTTTCTACATCCTTGTGATCATATTATTTCCTGTTAAAAAAAATTACAACCATTCTAGTGGTGTGGAGTGGCAATTCTCTTTGATACACAAAACTTTTTAATTTTAATGAAGTCTAACATCTATTTTTTGTTGTTTGTGTTTTGTTGTCATACTCAAGAATCCATTGATAAATTTGAGGTCATGAAGATTCTCTCCTTTATTTTTTTAAGTGTTTCATAGTTTGACCTCTTTTTCTTAGGACTTTGATATTTTGAGTTTATTTTTGCTCATGGTGTGTGATAAGGGTCTGATTTTTTTTTAAAGATTTTATTTATTTTATTTTTAGAGCGAGGGGAAGGGAGGGAGAAAGAGAGGGAGAGAAACAGCAATGTATGGTTGCCTCTCATATGGCCCTCACTGGGGACCTGGCCCACAATCCAGGCATGTGCCCTGACTGGGAATCGAACCAGGACCCTTTGGTTCCTAGCCCATGCTCAATCCACTGAGCTACACCAGCCAGAGCTGATTTTTTTCTTTTACATGTGAAATATATGTTTTTTTCACCATTGTACATTGAAGACACTAGTCTTTCCCCACCAGATGGTATCGGTATCCTTTCTGAAATCATTTTAGCATAGAAGTATAGGTTGATTTCTTGGCTCTGCATTCTATTCCATAGGACCATACAGGGTGGGATGAAAGTAGGCTTACAGTTGTTTGTATGGAAAATAATACAACAATTAATAAATAATAATACAAGAGTAAACTCTGATTTATATACTCACAGCTATAAACCTAATTTTCATTCACCCTGTATGTCTATCTACATTCCAGTACCACATTTGTTTTTATTATTCTAGCTTTGTAGTATGTTTTGAAAACAAAAAATGTGAGTCCTGAAACTTTGATTTTGATTTTCAAGATTTGTTTTTGGCTACTTGGGGGTCCTTACAATTACATATAAGTCTAAGAACTGGCTTTTATGGATCAGCTTTTCCATTTTTGCAAAAAGACTGTTGGAATTTTGATAAGAACTTTTTGGGGTCTATACATCACCTTTCGTTAGTATTGACATCTTAATATTAAATGTTGTAAACTATGAACCCAGGATGTATTTTTATCTATTTAGGACTTTTAAAATTCCTTTCAGCAATGTTACAAGTTTTCAGTGTACATGTTTTCCACCTCTTTGGTTAAATTTATTCTTACATACTTTTTGGATACTATTGTAAATGGAATTGTTTTCTTAATTTTCTTTTTAGATTGTTCATTGTTTATATATAGAAACACAATTTTGGGGGGGTTCAGCTTATACTCTGCAATTTTGCTGAGTCCATTTATAGCTCTTTTTTAATTTTGTGGATTTGTTTAAAGTTTTCTATATATAAGATTATGTCACTTGTAAATAGATAGTTTTCACTCTTGTTTTCAAATGCTTTATATTTCTTTTATTGCCTATGTTTCTTTTAGCTCTTTAAGTATATCATTCCAGTGCCTTTAGAATTCATGTTATCTCATGAGAAATTAGCTAATAACATTATTGAGAATCCCTTTGATGTTGCAAGATTTTCTCTCTTGCCCTCTTTAAGATCCTCTCTTTGTCTGTCTTTCTGTAACATGTCTTGTTGTGGATATCTTTGAATTTATACTCCACAGAGTTCATTGAAATTCTTAGATATATAGTATCATGTCTTTTGTCAAACTGGGCAGTTTTTGAACATTGATATTTAAGTAGTCTTTCTATCCAATTTTCTCTATTTTTACTTCTTGGATTCCCATAAAATATATGTATATCTGTTCCTTGCTGACCCATAAATCCCTTGGACTATGTTCATTTTCTTTATTTTTTCTTTCTACCCCTGACACTCGGTCATTTTTATAGTTTTACCTTCAAGTTCACTGATTCTTTCTTCTGCTTGCTCAGATCTACTGTTGATAATCTCTAGTTAAATGTTTATTTTAATTATTGTAGTTTTCTGCTTTAGCATTTTTGCTTTATTTCTCTTTATATTATCTATTGCCTTAAAAACATTGTCATTTTGTTCACATATTGTTTTCTTTATTTCTGTACTTATTTATTCAATATTTTTTTTGATCTTTGAACATATTTATAATAGTTCTTTTAAAATCTATGCTTAGTCTAATGATTGGATTTCCTCAGGGATGTTTTCCACTTTTGTTTATTTCTATTGAATAGGCTTACATGTTTTTTTTTTTTTTGTATGCATTGAAATTTCTTTGATATCTGGGGTTTGAGTGTTACAATGAAGTAACTCTGGAAACCAGGTTCTCACATTTCCTTAGGTTTGCTCATTTATGATTGTTTAAGATTGTTTAGTTTGTTTAGCAACCATTCCAAATTATATTTTGAAAGAATATATATATATATATATATATATATATATTTGCAATCATTGAAGTCTCTCTTTCTTTCTGTTCCATGAATACTTTGACAGAGATTTCCTTGAATACCCGAGTTACCACGACAACAACCACAACAACAACAAACAGCCTCTTCCTGTGTTTATAAATTGTCTCTTGCTGAGGTACTCTTTCAACAGTTAGCCACGTTTGCACTAAGCCTAAAGACAAGTCTGAAGTAAAATATTAGGATCTTCTTAAATGTTTTTTAGCATATGTCTTGTTCTGCCTAAGTACATGGATTTCTAAATTTCCCTCTATCACACAAGTGATTTTGAATTTTCTAATTCCCCAAAGAAATTCTCACCAGCTTTTCCTCTGAGGACTTAGGCAGCCTGTTGTATGTCTCAACCGTAATATTTATTGCTTACCACTTCTCATACTCCAATGGGTTCTGTATTGGGCAAAACAAAGACAAACACCTTGTTTCAGTTCTTCTGATAGCCTAAAACAGACATACACAACAATTTGCAAGTAAAATCCATTTTGTTTCTTTAGGAATCAGAGACCTGGTCCCACTCTGGGAATGGAAGTTGCCAATTTTAAGGTTGTTACTGATTGAGGCAGGAAATGTAACGAGAAATTTTTTAAAATGCCACAAGCTTTCTTACCATTTTTAGCTTGCCTATTTCCTGATTCATCACTTTCTTTGTAGCTATAAAACTTCGATTTTCTCCCAGAGTTCTGACACCGTTGGTTCTGACAGTGTAGGGTAAGTGGAGGCAGTCTGGCTTCCTCACCCAGGTGTCTGGGTGGCTAAGGGAAGCAGTGTTCCCATATCCTTGGAGGGACCTGATAAGTAGTGTTCTCATAGCCTTCAGACTCTGTCCGATAAACTGTTCCCATAACATGAGGTGGGCTCGCATGCACAGAATTGTTTTATATAATTTCTGGCATCTTTCCAGCTTTGTGCCCCTCTAGTACTTAAACAGGTAGGGACTCCCTGCTGGGGGCAATGATGATGAGAGATGCAAGGGGACAGGTGTCACAATGGGTGCCATGCTGGGGAGGAGGGCCATGACAGGAGACATGCAGATAGACACACAGCTTGCAGTGTGCATGGCTTGCCCACCCATGAATAAAGGCTTCCCAGACATCCCAATGGCTCCGTGAATATTTTTCCATCTGCACAAATACCATGAACCTGCCTGGCCTTGAAGGGTGGCAACACAGGCAGTTTCTGCTTGTTTTTTTTATGTTTCTAGTGTAATGGAGCAGTAATTTAAAGCTGCTTACTCTGCTTTCTTACATCACTCCAACACTGGTTTACTTTTTTTGCCAAGAAAACATGCTGGGTTCACTTTTAAATGAAAACTAATCATTTAATAATTAGTCAATGATTTTTTGACAGGAATCAAAATAATTATAGCCTGTGGACCTCATGCAACCCATTGCCTGCTTAATACATAAAGCTTTATTGGAATAGACATGTTTATTTACTTATGTACTATCTACAGCTTCTTTCATGCTACAACAGAAAAGCTGCGTGATTTCAACAGAAAATATATGGCCCACAAAGCCTAATGTTAACTATTTCAACCTTTACGGAAAAAGTTTGCAGTCCCTGTTTTACTGTAAAAGCTGTGTGGTAGACTTTTATTATTTAATTAAATTGTTTTCACATAATGTTATATATATACAAAACTGCATATATTTTTGTAGTTTCAGCACTCACAAAGGTAAGAAACAAAAACAAACTGAAAAAAGAAAGAAAAACCTAATTCAATGTACTTAGAATTAACAACTTGATTTAATGTGAGTTTCTTTTTATGAAATAAAGTTGGTAATGTTAGCTTTAAGTAGAAAAATTATCAAATTTCAGTTCTTGATGATGATTTGACTTGATTTTTTATTATAAAAGTGATTTATTTGAATCATAATTATTACCATTTTTATTTTTTAACAATGAGCTTGCTAAATAGGCCAGCAAAAATAATTTACTTTCAAAAGCAATCATTTCAACTATACATCTTTTCTTGTCTCAGGAGCAGACACTGAGATACAGATTCTTATGGTAGTGATTTATTTAGGAAGTATTTGTTCTCAGAAGAAACTGAAAAGCAAACCTAGAAGCAGAGTGGAGACAGGAAGAAAGCTAGGCAGAGGTTTGATTTCATCAGAAGGTCTAGCCTTAGCCTCATCCCACAGGGAGCTCTGAAGTGTAAAGTGTAATACCTCAGAGTTTGTCCAGAGCTGAGGCCACAGAGTTGGACTTGTATTCTCACTGAACCTCTCAGCCATTGCCTGAAGAGGCTTCAGCAATATACACTCCCAGACACTTCGATTTCCTACAGATGTGGACAAAGTGTCGTCAATAGAGCAGCTCCCTCAAGAGAGATTTTAGTGTCAGCTCCCAGTGAAAGAGCACACCGGCGGGGTGAACGGAATCATTGACAGGGATCCGAGGGTACTGGATATAAAACTGTGTCAACTACACACTCTTCAAAAGAACACAGGAAAAAGCACACAATTAAAATGATTTCAGTCATATACAATACTGTATTACTAATAATCTGATTGCAAATGAATATGAATAGAACCATATGTTAGTCCACAATGAAGTATAATGTTGACTGCTGTGATTCAGGTTTTTATTAACTTAAGGGGCCTATTCTGCTCTAAATTTTAAGAGGGCTCAATTCTCTCATCACATTTTTCTGTGCAATTTTCCTTTGTACTGTGCACTGTTATGCCATTTGGTTTTTACTTCGATAAGATGCATCATTTACTTACCAACTCCTCTTCTTTTGTCATTAACCCTCAGCTGGTCAAGCAACACATTTCTCAGACACACTATATGACTTCTGTGGAGTCAAACCAACATTCAATACACTAAATAATATAGAAAATGAGGTCTTATAGGAAAGTGTCTTTCAATTATGAATTAGATCTACTATGTTTGTTATCTTTATATATGGCAAAATAATTGAATGAGTTCAATGGCAAATGAAGATGATTGTGTCTTTTAGACATTATGACATCACAGTTATAGGACAGCCAGTGAAGTCATTTTTTTTTTTTTTTTAATTATTTACTGTTGTTCAGTTACAGTTGTCTGCATTTACCCCCTACCACTACTCCTCCACCCCAGCCAAAACCAACTCCCTCCCTTGTTTCCACCACCTGCCACGGTTTTTCCCATATGTCCCTTATAGTTGTTCCTAAAAACTCTTCCCGCCATTATCCCCTCCCACCTCCCCTCCGGTTACTGTCGGATTGTTTTTAATTTCAATGTCTCTGGTTACATTTTGCTTGCTTTTTTCTTTTGTCAATTAGGTTTCTGTTAAAGATGAGATCATATGGTATTTGTCCCTCACAACCTGGTTTATTTCACTTAAGATAACACTCTCCAGTTTCATCCATGCTACTGCAAAGGGTAGGAGCTCCTTTTTTTTTTCTCTCTGCTGCATAGTATTCCATTGTGTAAATGTACTATAGTTTTTTGACCCACTCATTTACTGATGAGCACTTAGGTAGCTTCCAGTACTTGGCTATTTATTGTAAATTGTGCTCCTATGAACATTGGGGTGCATAGGTTCTTTTGGACTGGTGTTTCAGGGTTCTTAGGCTATAATTCCAGCGGTGGAATTGCTGGGTCAAAAGGCAGTTCCATGTTTAGTTTTTCTGAGGAAATCTCATACTGTTTTTCACAGTGGCTGCACCTGTCTGCATTCCCATAAAGACTGCATTAGGATTCCCTTTTCTCCACATTCTCTCCAACACTTGTTTGTTGATTTGTTCATTATGGCCATTCTGACTGGTGTGAGGTGGTATCTCATTGTGGTTTTAATTTGCATCTCTCTGATGGGTAGTGATGCTGAGCATCTTTTTATATGTCCTGGACCCTCTGTATGTCCTCCTTGGGGAAGGTTTCTTCAAGTCTTTTGGCCATTTTTTAATTGGGTTTTTGTCTTCCTGGAGTGGAGTCGTGTGAGTTCTTTATATATTTTGGAGATCAAACCCTTGTCTGAGGTATCATTGGCAAATGTTTTCCCATATAGTTGGTTCTCTTTTTCATTTTAATAGTTTTCTTTAGCCATAAAGAAGCTTTTTAATTTGATGAGGTCCCATTTATTTATTCATTCCTTTACGTCTCTTGTTTAGGGAAAACATCAATGAAGATACTGTGTCTTTTGATTGGAGCATTTAATCCATTTATGTTTAAGGTTATTATTAATAGGTACGTATTCATTGCCATTTTTTGTACCTGTGTTCCTCTCTCTCTCTCTTCCTTCCTTTCCTTAAAGCAGTCCCTTTAGCATCTCTTGCAGAGCTGATTTGATGGAGGTGTATTCTTTTAGACTTCTTTTGTCTGGGAGCTCCTTATTTGGCTTTCTATCTTGATTGAGAGCCTTGCCGGGTAAAGCAGCCTTGGTCGCAGGCCTCTGGTTCTCATTACTTGGAATATTTCTTGCCATTCTTTCTGGCTTGGAGCATTTCCATTGAGAAGTCAGCTGCTAACCTTATCAGGGCTCCCTTGTATGTTACTTCCTGTTTCCCCCTTGCTGCCTTTAGGTTCTCTCTTTGTCTTGGAATTTTGCCATTTTAATTATGATGTGTCTTGAAGTGGACCTGTTTGGGTTCCTTTGGATTGGGACTCTCTGTGTTTCCTGGATTTGTGTGATGTTTTCTCTCATCAGATTAGGAAAGTTTTCCATCCTTACTTTTTCAAACAGGTTTTCTATCCCTTGCTCTTCTTCTTCTCTTTCTGGTATCCCTATTATATGAATATTATTATGTTTCATGTTGTCCTGCATTTCCCTTAATACTTCTTCATTCTTTCTGAGCCTCTTTTCCTTTTCTTGCTCTTTCTGGGTATTTTTTTTTTTCTACCTTGTCCTCTAGCTCACTGATCTGATCCTCTGCTTCACAGAGCCTGCTTTTGATTCCTTCTAGTGTGTTCTTCAGTTAAGAAATTGTATTCTTCATTTGCTCTTGGCCATTGTTGATAGTTTCTATTTTCTTTTTCATTTTGACATCACTTGCAGTGAGTTCATTGTAGTTTTCCTGCATTTTCTGGCAATTCTCTGTGAACTCATTGAGCTTATTGAGCTTCCTGATAACCAATGCTTTGAACTCAATATCTGATAGTTGACTTGCCTCTGTTTAATTTATCATTCTTTCTGGGGCTTCCTCCTTTCCTTTCATTTGGGGATTGTTTCTTTGTCTTCCCATTGTTTGTGAGAGTCTTCTTTCTAGCCTCTGTTTCTTAAATTGATCTGTTCTGACTCCCTGGTTTTATGGTATGAGCTTGTATGGTAGAATACCTGTGAGATTCAGTGGTGCAGTCTCCTTGATCTCCTGAGCTTGCTGGTCTTGGACTGTCATTTATGTTGGCTCTCTGTATGACTTTGGGTTTTGGTTGTTCTTGGGTCTTTCTTTGGTGGGTCCTTTCCTCTAGCTGGTTAACTGAGGGTCACTCTATCCACCACATCTCGTATTCTGTTGTGCAGGTGTGGACAGATTGTGTTGAAGCTGATTCTTCTGTGTGAACAATGTTTTGAGGCTTCTTTCTCACTCTTGTTCAGTTGTTTATTTTGGGTAATTTCTCCCCCATTTGGTGTATTATCCATTCAGTCTTGGATTGAGGTTAGTGTGGGTTCCACTTCCTCCTTCTCCTTCTTCCATTGTTTTCTGTTGGTGGTTCCTTTGTTGGTGGATTTCCTCTTCCAGCAGGTATACTGGTGTTCACCGCTCCCACCTTGCACATTCTCTGAAGTAGCAAAGTGAAATTTGTCTCACTGTCTCTGTTTTTTTGGGATGACCTCTGTCTGGGTCTAACTCTGGTCTTTTCACATCTCTAGGTTTTAATGTCTCACCTGTGGGTAAAGAAGAGAGGGGAAAAAAGGGTGAAGGAAGGAAGGGAGAAAGAATAAAGTAAGGAAAGGAAGGAAGGAAGGAGGAATTAAAAAGAAAGAAGGAAAGAAAGGAAGAACAAATTTAAAAATTTTTTTAAAAATTAAAAAAAAAATAAAATAAAGAATAAGAAATTAAAGAAGGAGGGGACTAGGAATAATAGAGGAAAGGGAGGAAAAAGGAATAAAAAAAAATAAAGGACAGAAAGGAAGAAGGAATTAAAAAAAAATCCTTTTGCTGGCTTTAAACAGTCTGGCCAGGCCTGTTCTTTTGGTTTTCCTGGCTGCATCTGGCTGGGAAGATATTAGTTTTGCTTTTCTCCCTTCCTGAGATGCACTCTTCACTGTTGTCCAGCCTCCAGCCCAGTTCCTAGGTGCACTTCTGGGTCCAGACTAGGTCTTTAGTTATGCTGTCCTTGAGGTGCATCAATTAGGGGCATCTCACTCACGGCCTTCTTGCTCTTTACTGGCCTAGATGCTAGGTACTCTCAGTGCCCCTTCCAGGTAGTTTAGGCCCCACACTGAGTCAAGACTTTCTGAGGACTGCCACTCCCCTGAGTCAGGCGCTTCTGCCTTTCTCCTACAGAGCCAGTCTGCCCTGCAGGGCTCTGTGCGCAGGGGCTGGGTATCAGGAATTTTTTTCCCTGGTGCTCTGGACATGAGCTCCTCATACCTGTGTTCACTGTCCCCTATGCCTCTGGATTGGGCGCGGGTGAGCCTCCAGCCAGGAGCCACCGGTTGCGCACCATTCCTGGTGTTTTTGGAGTGGGCATGGGTGGGCCGCGGATCACCGGGTGTGCACAGTCCCCAATTCCCCCTTGATTGGCTGCACAAGCCGCCAATGGCCTGGGGGTTGCTGGTTGCAAACTGTTCCCAGTTCTTCTGGAGTGGGCAGGGATGGGCCGAGGGTCACTGAGTTTGCACAGTCCCCAATTCCCCTTAATTGGGAGTGCAAGGCGACACCAGCCCAAGGGCCGCCGGTTGTGAACTGACCCACCCCAGTACTTCTGGAGTACGCACAGGTAGGCTGCCCTGGGTCTCCAGTCCCCAGGCACACACTGACCCCAGGGCTGCTGGGGTAAGGGGCGCTCCAAACAGCTGTGGAGTGCCTCTTTTTTTCTATTTTTCTTTTTGAAAAATTCTTCCTATTTAAGCCTGCCAGTCCAAACAAGCACCTGGCCTCTCACACAGCCCAACCTGGCTCTCTCCCAAGAATCTTGCAGTAGACCCGGCAGCTGCTAGGTCTGAAGCTGCAGCCCACCATGGTCCCTGCACTGGTCCCGGGGACCTTATTGTTCCAAAGCACTCTCCTTACTGTCCGATCATTCAATGTCTCCTCTAATTTTGGTCACCAATCTTCATATATGCTGGAATACTGTTGACTGTTTGCTCTGTTCCTCAGAAGATTGGCTAGGTGTTTCACCAGTAGGCAGGAGATAGTGGACTCTGCTCTCACCTGTCTTGCCACCATCTTCTCCCTCGCCCATCATTACTTTTTCAAATAGGTTTTCTATCCCTTGCTCTTCTTCTCCTTCTGATATCCCTATTATACAGATATTATTATGCCTTTCATGTTGTCCTGCAGTTCCCTTACCCCTCTTTGTTCTTTCTGAATCTCTTTTCCTTTTCTTGCTCTTTCTGGGTATTTGTTTCTACCTTGTCCTCCAGCTTGCTGATTTGATCCTCTGCTTCATCTAGCCTGCTTTGATTCCTTCTACTGTGTTCTTCAATTCAGAAATTTTATTGTTCATTTCCTCTTGGCCCTTGTTGATAGTTTCTATTTCCTTTTTCATGTTGATATAGTTTGCAGTGAGTTCATTGTAGTTTCCTTATAGTTTTTGTTAATTGTCGGTAAGCTCATTGAGCTTCCTTATAAACATTGGCTTGAACTCAATATCCAATAGTTGACTTGCCTCTGTTTCATTTAGCATACTTTCTGAGACTTCCTGCTTTCCTTTCATTTGGGGATTTTTTCTTTGTCTTCCGACTGTTTGTGAGACTCTTCCTTTTAGCATCTTAAATTTATCTGCTCTGATTGCCTGGGTTTATGGTGTGAACTTCTACTATAGGGACCCATGAGTTTCAGTGGTGCATTCTCCTTGATTTCCTGAGCTTGCTGGTCTTGGGGTGTCATTTATGTTGGCTCTCTGTACATCTTTGGGTTTTGATTGTTGTTGAATCTTTCTTTGTTGCTTCCTTCCCTCCAGCTGGTTAACTGAGGGTCACTCCATCTACCACGTGTTGTATTCTGTTGTGCAGTGTGGACAGGTTGTGTTGAAGCTGGTTCTTCTGTCTGTCTGAGGTCTTGAGTTTTCTCTCTCACTATTGTTCAGTTGTTTGTTCTGGGCAATTTCTTCACTGTTTGGTTATAATTCCAGATGGATCCTGAGTGGAGGGTAGTGCGGGCTCCACTCCCTCCTTCATCTTCTTTCATTTTTATCTCTTAGTGGTTCCTTATTTGTTGGGTTCTCTTCCAGCAGGTATGCTGGTCTTCACAGCTCCCACCTACTCTTTTATGTGATCAGTTAGAGGGGTAAGGCAAAATGGATTAAGAAAGTGGGAGTGTATCCTATAGTATTTAAAGTACCAACCCGTAGAGAAGAAATAGGAGATCCTTTGGATATGTGTAGTGTTAACTGTGATATTTCACCCAACTAACCACTTTTTAGAAAGGGTGGAAAAAAGATAAGTCTTGTTTGGGGGGGAGGGTTATGAGGTGGATCTAGAAAGCAGTGAGCTTGTGGGAGGTCAGATTATGAGATATAGTGAGAGTAAAGGATAGAAAACAGGTGTAGTGTGTGAGAGAATAGAGTTATCCACAACAGTAATAAAGTTCCAGAAGTGAGCTAAGATCCAGGAGGGGTGCTGTGTAGTATTTACAGTTGTATGGAACAGCAATTATTTATAATAATAATGGAGCAATTATCACATGACAGAATCTATGTGATCTGAATAGCAAGAGTGGGAAGTACACAACCTAGACTAGTGTGCTAGTTGAACACAAGTGAAGTGAAAGAAGGAAAAGTAAATATATACTATGAAAGAGAGAATAAGGAAAACCAAATAAATAATGCAATTTAACAAATGAAGCAAAGAAGACTAAACAGAACAAAGTAAAAAAATTACTAATAAAATAAAAGATGTAAAAATAATGAGAAAATAATAATAATACAAATATACAATAGTTTGCAAATTCTCTAGAGTAGCAAAGTAAAATTTGTCTCACTGTCTCAGTTGTTGGGATGACCCCTCTTTGGGTGTAACTCTGGTACTTTCACAGGTCCAGAAAGAAAGAAAGAAAGAAAGAAGGAAGGGAGGAAGGAAGGAAGGAAGGAAGAATAAAAGAAAAAAGACTCCTGCTGGCTTTATACCAGCTAAGCCAGTTCTGCTGGTCTTCCTGGCTGCAGCACAGTTAGGGGGGATTTGTTTCGCTTTTCTCCCTTCCTGTGGTTTTGCTCAGACCTGACACCAACTCTGCTCAGTTGCCCAGCCTCCAGTCCAGCTCCTCAGTTTGCTGTTGGGCCCACAGTGTCCTTCTGCACCTGGCGTCATCCCATTTCAGCTAGTCTCAAGAAAGAGAAAGGAAGTTAATAGGGGAAGGATTTCATAGAAATAGGTTAAAAATGCTTCAGCCAAAGAAAGGAGAGCTGTGGCCTTGGAGGAGGAACAGAAACATATGTAGAAGACACACCCTCAAGACACAAAGTTACTAAGGCAGAAAATTGTAAGAATGTTTTTCCTTCCTGAAACCCTATCTCTACAAGAATTTGCCTTCAGCATAATAACAGTGAATTACAGTTGAAAGCACCGAGAGATCCAGATTATCTCTAAGAAGCAGCACATGGTGAAGCTGCAAGGACGAGAGGGGAGACAAAACCAAGGACAGCAGAGGAATTTGCAGTCTCTAGTATCTACCGTTTCAACAAACATTAAATATTCCAATATCTATCCAGTTTGACATAAATCCTCACATTAAAAAGCTGTTTGTCTCAGTTTATATAACTCAACACAATGTTTCTCATTTCAGCAAATGATTACAGGGCATACCAAAGGCAAGAATAAACACAGTCTAAAGACACAAACCAAGCATCAGGACAAGACTCAGACATGATCCATATAATAGAGTTATTCAGAAAAAATGGAACCAATAAAAAACTGAGATATCACTATATACCTAACTAAAATAGCTAAAATCCAAAAGCTATGTATCAGGATGCAGAGCAACAGGAACCCATTATTCCTGATTGGAATTGAAGATGACTCACCCACTTCTGAAGGAAGTTTGGCTATTTCTTATAACACCAAACTTTAACATACAATACAACCCTGCAAACGCACTCCTACATATTTACCCACATTTATGTTTTTAATTTTCATAGGAGATTTATTCAGCGTTGCCTCCAAACAGGAAGCAACCAAGATATCCTTTAATAGGTGGATGAACAAACCTTCTATAGTACATCCACACATTAAAATGCTATGCAGCAATATAAAAGGAGTAAACTAACAGCCATACAAAGATATGGCTGACTCATAAGTGCATGTTGCTGAGTTAAAGAAGCCATAGCAGGAAAACTACTATATAAGTTTATTTATATGATGTTTTTTTAACCGGCAAAACTATAGAGATATAAAATAGACTAGTAGTTGCCAAGTGTTTGAAGATAAGGAAGGGGTGATTAACAGATTAACACAAGGGATTTTTTTAGGGAGTGAAATTTTCTTTATGACACCATAGTAGTAGATATATTACACTATTTATTTGTCAAAACTCATAGAACTTTACAGAGAGAAAAGTGACTCAAACTATGCAATTTTTTTTTTAAATTAAGAGACTTGGTGAGTCCAGGTTGGAATGCAGACTAATGACAAAGGTGTTACAAATGTATGCCATAGCCTTACTGAAGGGCATGGGGGAAAATGTGCTGTTATAACTAACTTTGGAATTGGGTAGAGATTGTTAAATCAAAAGCAAGAGGAATTGTACATAAACACTGTACTTTAGGTGCTAAAATTGCTTTCCATGAAGGTACTGGCTCACAATTCTAAAACAACTCTACAAGTATACTGAAATTATAAATATATAGATGGTTGAAGCTATTTCTCACTGGTAGTAAAAGGAGTTACAGATAAGCAAAGGAAGAAGGTCAGAATGAACCATATGTTGTGAGACTAGAGTTGGAGACATCAGGACATCAGTATGAATTCATTTTTAGTCTGTAAACCCTGAAAGGAAAAATGGCCCTCTAAGAAGGGTTCATAAGTAGAGCTCCTGGTGGCTAAATGGGAGGAAAAAGGAAGAGCAGAGCCTAGCAGCCATTTCTGCACAGGAGCCTCTCATGCTAACTGCACTTCGCAAAGGGAGTCTCTGCACTAAATTGTCTGCCTACACTGTGTTTCTGCCATCTGAACCGGCCTTTATAAAGGAGTTGTTCTTTTAACCGAAGAGACTGAAGCTTTCCCCATCCAATCAGAACAGCTATATTCTGACCAATGAGGACCGTGCCTTTGGACCAATCAAATTATGAGGATTCAGAGTCCTCATTTGCATGACTGGACCAATCAGGGACCAGGGGTGGGGACTTCTGTCCAAATAAGCTATACCTCAGTCTCTAGGAGCACAATTTCCCTTTTTTCATGTGTTTCTCCAGCTGGAGCTGAAATACCAAGTCTCACTGTAACAGAGTGCGGACGACAACTGCAAGTGAAGCAGAGCTGCCTACCTGAAGAGGAGAGTGACCTCAGTGTGCTTTTTTCACAGCTGCCCTACATCACAATTGAACTGTTCCACAGTTGTGCTGTTTTTACAGCTGTGCTGTAGCACTACTAAGCTGTTTGCTCCAAATAAAGTTTCCTTCTTCATTACATTCCAATTGAGGATTTCTGTTGACAATGAATTGGTGCCAAAGACTATTGGTTGACAAATTCAATAGACATATAAATATATATGTATATATATGGTATGTCCAGAAAGTAAATATCCACGTACTATGAAAAATAGGCATTTATTGAACAAGATACAAGAAACATTGTACATAGGACAATGACATCTCAGTCCCCTTCAAAGTAGGAACCTTCAGACCTCATAAAGTTCTCCCAATTGCCATCAGCTACATCATATTTTCCTGAATCTCACTGATGGTCTGAAATGTCTTCCCTTTCAAGGGTAATTTTAGTTTTGGGAAGAGCCAGAAGTTGCAGGGCACCAAATCTGTGCTGTAGGGGGACTGAGTTACCTAGATGATTTTATGTTTTGCCAAAAAAACTCTGAACAAGACATGATGCATGAGCAGGCACATTGTCATGATAAAGCTGCCAATCACCAGTTGCCCATAGCTGCAGCCTCCTGAATCATCTGAATAGTTTCCATGGAGGAATGTTCAAGCTTAGTGCAAAATTTGTTACACATTTGTTTCTCTACTCAGTCATTTTGAGTGTGACGGCCACACAGTACACATGCTCACTCAACAGCATCTACTGCCCCTACTGACTTGTACAGTGAAGTCATCATTGTTCACACATGTGCATCTTAGTTCACTCTCCTTGGCTGACATATTACATCAATGTTGTGCAAACCATTCTCATCATACTAACAATGAATGGACATTTTCCAAACAGACCTCGTACACATGTATATACACACAAGTTAATATACATACACTTATTTTTATGTTCAAGAAGGTGTGGAATCAATGACATCTCAGTAACAACAAATACATCTAGTTCCAGATTTTGGCTTTTAATATCATTCTTCAATAAAAGGATTCAGGACTCTGGATCTAATATTGGAAAGGGGTATACAAAATGAGTGTGGAATATCTTATATTACCAGCAAGTAAAGAAGTGCAAAATGCACACACACATAGATGGGATCCATTCCAAAAAGTCCTAGAAGCTAACTGAAAAGAATCCTCAGTGGCCAAAACTAAAACAATTTGGGTGAGAAAGCAAGCAATTTACTTTTGGATCATAACTCAAAGTATTAAATAGCCATGAGTCTGTACTGACATAAAAATGATTGAATAAGTAAATGGAATAACAAATCTACACAGAAGTATTCTAAGTAATTTAACAGTGAATTTAAAGTAAAATATATAGAATGGAAATGGAGAAAAATTAATAACTTTACAGTGGACAAATCTGATAAGCATTACTTTTACCTTGTGATCAAGCTTAGCATCATCAGTGATAAGTTATACTGATAGTATGTATATTTGATATGATGTGGTGAAAATAATGCTTTCCTTTTGTGATCTTTATACCCAGTCTAATCATAAGGAAAAAAAATCAGACAAATCCCAAATTGAAGAACAGTCTAAAAAAATCCTAACTAGTACTCCTTAAACTATGAAAGTCACCAGAAACAAAGTAAGAAAAACTGTCACAATTCAGATGAGTCTAAGAATACATGACAACTAAATGTGTCATGGTATCTTGGAGGAGATACTGGAATAGAAAAAGGGCATTAGGTTAAAAAAAAAGGAAACTTAAATAAAGCATGGATTTTTGTAAATAATAGTGTCCCAATAGGTTGATTAGTTGTGGCAAATGTGCCATAATAATGTACATGCATTGATGTAAAATGTAATATGCAATGTATACAATAATGTATAATATTAGTAATTGGGAACAGTAGGTATGGGCTAAATGGTAATCATATGCATGTAAAAAGAAAATATATTAGTAAATAACAAATACTAGGTATAATTAAGATTTTGAAGAGGTCAATACCTAATACCCTTTTATTTAATTGTTTAGTTCAGAAGGAACTGAAAAATAGAAACGGGTATCAAAATATTAGCTTTACTATCAATAGAACCAAGATAGGAAAATGTGGCTTGTGAGTGGTCACAATAGGCTTTCTAATATGTGATCCCAGAACTCAATTACCTACCTTGTTATAGGTACAACTGATGACCACTGTGACTTGACAAAAAGAAGCCCAGAATGAATTGCTCTGCAGGTAGGCACACAGGAAAAGAAGGTCCACAAAGGGTTGAACCACACACACCTATTTCATTTCTTCAAACACACTAATTAAATATGTCACAGCCCTTATTATGAGGAGTGAGTGAGAATTGCAGGCAGACTGGGATTGTTACTCTATCTAAAGTCCTTGAAATTGGACACATAGAGACAGTGAACTTGATGGTTACCATTTACAGATACAACAAACACCCAAGAAAGTGAAGCTGGTAGAACAAATCAGTTCTACACTGGACTCTCTCAGTTCTTTGCTCATGCTTGTTCCTGTACATCACATGGATTATGAACTAAATAGCTAATTATGAAGTCCAAGGTTTCTTTCTCTGAATCATATAAATAAATTGCCAAATCACTTGGAGTTTGTGTAATTATTTTAATTTTTTCATACTGACTTTGAAAAGAGATCAGATTGAACTATGAAAGTCACTAAAAACATCCTCTGCTTTAATCCCTGTATCTGAGATATAGGGAGTTTAAAGTTTATAATGCTCAGCTGAGTAGGGGTAATGGGTTGGAAAAGAAAAACCAAAAGCTATTTTAAAAGTTAAGAAAATGTGGTTCTGCATACAAATTTTTTTTAAAAGCTAATAATCAGGGGGAGCAAGATGGTTGTGGAATAGATGGAAGTTACACCTCACAGGACCTTATCAGAGTAGTGGCTAAAGTACAGAACAATCAACCTGAGTAACCATCTGAAGACCAGCTGAACAGGAAACTTACAAGTAAGGATTTACAGAATATCCAGCATTAAGATGGGCAGAAAGGGAAGAGACCCAAAAGGGGCTGATCCATGTGCATCAATTGAGAAACTAGAGGAATATTTCCACTGAAGAGGTTTCCATTGGAGAGTGAGGGGCCTCAGCATCATAGCAGCCCCCCCATCCCAGAGCATTAGAGACAGGAAGAGAAGCCCAGGAAGGTAAACTGCTCTTGTGAAGGGCCAGTCCCCATAATCTCAGTTGCTTCACTCCCCCTGGGTTCTAGCAATTCAAGGTGAAATGGAGTCACATAGAGAGAGATTGAATGTGTGGCTGTGGGGATGGAATGACAGCAGTGAGCGTTCCTGTACAGGGTCCCTCTCCCATGCTGTCCCAGATGACATCTTTCCTAGCTTGGGATGCGGGGAGCGTTGATCGCAAACTAGCAGTTGGCGCGGGCCATTTTTGCTAATGTTTTGTGTAAATGGCAACATTCAGTAAAATTAGGATAACTTTAGTTTTACATATTTTTTTTCAATGAAACTTTTTGTGATTTACTATAAAATGTATACTGAATTATTTTTCTTAAATTTTAAACAGACAAATACTGGA